>JAWWEA010000038.1:15265019-15276677 GCA_035222095.1 Andricus quercuspetiolicola | reverse complement strand
CGTACACGTTCCGGTTGCGTCGGGATTGGTTCCTTTGGGAAACCATTGTCGTAGCTTCCGGAGCCTACAACTTCTCATAATAACTTTTAAAATAATAATGTGGTGGCTCAGGGATCCCTGATGGCTCAGGCAGTTAGGCACTCGGACTTCACGTTTGAGGTCCGGGTTTCGATCCCTGAGCCGTTACCTCTGGAAATTTGTCTATCGTGAACTTGGCTGCAGCCCACTCCGTAGATGATAAGGTATATAACAAATATAATAACAAAGCTTTTATCAGATCACTTGATTGCATTAAAAAATGTGTCCTTGACTGACGATATACACCGGGCCAGCTCCGTGCAGACTATTCAAAAATCCAACTCTCACAAAAATGCCCTCGACAAATTGGGCTGCAATCATCTTAAGCTTGAGAGAAAAATGAGCTCCTTATTTTTTTACAAATAATATATTAACCTGTTTATTTAGATATTACGTTATATGCCCATTTGTTCATTGCATTTATTTATAACAATTAAATTAATTAGTAAACAATTTATTTGCGTTCAGTTTATGGAAGGCCCTTAATCTAAGGATACTTCAATTTTAAACGAAGTTTCAGACTGTTTAATTTTTAACGATCCAATCATGCTTGGATTCATTATTTTCAAAACTTCTAATTAAAAATGATATAATTTAAAATTTTCTATAGTCATTAAACATTGACATTTCACAATATTCAAAGTTTTCTAAATTTCGACAATAAAAATGAGAGTGTATGTTTTTTTTATACGGAAATCTCATTTATTAATAATAAAATCTATATAAGCACATTGCATATCATTGGATACGACATGCTATGATACCTCTTAATCATTTTTATCAACTTTAAAATTTCCATAATTTCAATTTAAAATTATAGTTTTAAATGTGCAATTATAAAATACTTTAATATTTGAATCCTTAAAACTAAAGTTGTCTAGCTTTAAAAGTTTAAATTCAAAAATGCATGTTTCGCAGTTTCTTAATTTTTAAATGCTCAATCAGAAACCTTACTAATTCTGTAATTTTTAGTTTCTTATGTTAGATTTTTTAACCAGATCAAACTAATTTAAAACGTACAGTTCGTAATGTTTTTTTAAAGTCATTAAATTTGAACCTAATCAGTTTTGGAGGTTGTCACTTTTTAAATTTAACTATGTAAAAACAAGTGTTCAGCAGGTTTTTTGCAGATACTGTCATCCTCCACTATTCATTACTCTTGATTATCAGTTATAAAAATGTAGTCCTTATAATAGAATAGAACAAAAACCCTTTAAATATTGGAAATCCTATCAAAACCCTGGAAAATTTATTGAGATACCTTGAGAACTTTTAAGATCTCTTAAAATCATTGAAATCTTTCGAAACCTTATTAAATCCATTAAAATACTTTCTAAATACCTTGGAATCTTTTGAAGCATCCTGAAACTTTATAGGCCCTATAAAATCCTTCAAAATCTTACACAATTCTAGGAAAAAATTCTTGAAATCTATTTAAAATGTTTGAAAATCTTTTCAAAATTTTGAAACCCTTTAAAATTGCTCAATTCTTGTGAATGAATTCTTTGAAATCCATTAAAATATTATAAAATCCTCTGAAATATCGTTAAATTACATGAAACCTGATGATGTTCCTGGAAATATCTGTAGATATTTGAAGCCCTATGAAACCCTGGAGATCATGTGAAATTTATTAAAATACCTTATTGAAAGCATTTAAAATCCCCTAGAATTACTAAAATCCTAGAAACTCTTGTGAAATTTCTTATAAATCCTTTGAAATATTAGGAACTCTTGGCAATCCTCTGAAATCCCTTGGAGACTTTTTCAATAGTCTAAAATTTTGTAAATCTTACGAAATCCTTTGAAATCTCTCGAAAATTAAGAAAATTAATTAAAAACGCACAGTCACCGAAGTACTTGAAATTATCTTCAAATCTTTGAAATTTTACGAAATCCCTTCATTTTTGTGAAATTCTTTGTAGATTATAGAAATATTATAAAATGTTCAGAATTCCTGTAAAATCTTTAAAATTCCATCAAGTCCCTTGAAATCATTAAAAATACTTTAAAACCTCTTAAATCTTATGAAATAATATTTTAGAATCACTATAAAGTTAAGGAAATTCTTTACAATTCCATGAATTTTGCTTTGATTTCTGAAAATTCCTTTAAATCTGTTACATAATAATATAGAATCCCTTAACTAGCTTTCATGCAATCCCTTGGATAGCCGTAGAATCTTTAAACTATTTTATATTTGCTTGAAATGTTTAAAAACTTTGAAAATTCCTCAAAATAATTTTAATCCTTCGAAATTCTATGAATTCCCTTGGAATCTGATGAAATTTACGAATAAATAATATTATGTCCATTTTTTCAACCTAGAGATATTTAAAGGAAATAAACTAGGCTTTTTCGGATAATGAAGAAACCCCTTAGTTCGAAACAGTTCTAATAAAAATTTTATTTGAATTGTTCAATTAAAAAAGATTTAATTTTAAACAATTTAAATTTGGAAGAGTCCTAATATTTCAAATGCTTTTATTTTGTAGTTTAGTACTCAATATTTAAATTGCAAATTTTTTAGGTATGAAAGTTAAAAATTTTTAATTTGTATCATTTTGAAAAATGCTTAGTAATATTTATATTGAGAAGTTGAATGCAAAACAGGAACTTATGTGCGCGATAAAATTGGTTAAAGTATTCTCACGCCGTCCCCTCCAAGTCACTTCTCTGAATTCGCGCCTGAAATATACGTAATACTAGTCCTAGCGCTATGCTTGGCCGGTAATTTTCACGGAAAATTCCATATTACTAGTCAGTACCTAAAAAATTATTTTGTGAAAATTGTCATTTTTCTCATATTTGAGTAAAAATGTAATATAGAAATACAAGAAGATAATAGAATTTCGAAGCTCAAGTCTTTCCAAAGTTGAATAATTTTAACTAATTAATTTTTTTTCAAATCAGACTAAACTATACGTCACTTTGTCTCGTTGAAGACGGAAGTGATACTTAATTTCTGCAATAATGTAAGGCTATAAATCTGTTAATTTTTTATATGAGGAAAAATATTAAATTTTTTATTACAAGTACGGGTTGCAGCATTCTGATTAACTTTGGGATTCAAAATGATAATTTAGAATTTATGTGCTTGCATACCATAATGCTAATAAATGTCGAAAAAAAAACAATTTCGTCCCCACTCTAGTGCATTTTACGAATATGTGCAAGTGTAATAATTTAAAAGGATGAATGCGATAGCAACTAAAGTATATATATATGCGAGTTAAACATAAAAATATTCATCAGTCAGTTTATACATTTTCTCATCGAGAAAATGAGGGTCATAATTGGTACTCTACTCTTCACATTAATGACTTTCTTCAAATCTGTTGGTAAATATAATAATGTAATATGATAGCTGCAGTTTAAATTACTTTTTTCATTGCAGTACATGAATTTAATTAGTAGAACTTAGGGGAATTAATAGAACCTATTACAAATCGTTGACCAATTGTTTTAGTAAGCATTTCTAATATAATTATAATAGTATTAGTTAGTAGCCTTCTACCAAATAATTGAGATTCAGAGCAGTTTACTAACAAGGATACATCTCTATTGGTCACAGGCATTGAGAGTAGCCGTTCATGCCATTGTGTAGCCCTGTCGCATACGAACACGACTGTAATGTCCATTTTTCCTAATGTAATAGAAACGTTTTTAGTAATTTTGATGTGAAGTTTAGATTAAATGGTAAGTTTCATTATTTTTATTATTTTGTTTTAATTGAAGATGTGTATTGGGTTTCTTTTTGGCATAGGAAAACCGATTCTGAAATTTATTTTGCGATAAAATTAGGTTTTGATACACTTCCAGTACAAACATTATCTAAATGTATTAAATATACATTCAACATATCTTTCCAAACTAAAATTTACTCATAAATATCACATGTCTTTTGAAAATAAATATAACATGTTATTATTACTTATGCTTTTAGGCTGCTAATTCATCGAAAATTATAAATAAAAATGGTATGAAAAATGAAGAAACAAAAATTGCTCGATTTAAGATTTCTGCGTGAATAATGAACTATCCATTTTAGTTAATGTTTGTATCATAAGTGCATTAAAACCTAATTTTATCGCAAAATAAACTTCAAAATCGGTTTTCTCGTGTCAAAAAAAAGCCAATACACAATTTCAATAAAAGAAAAATGAAAAAAATACTGAAATTTACCATTTAATCTAAACTTCACATCAAAATTACTAAAAATATTTCTATTCCATCAGGAAAATGGACATCACAGTCGTGTTCGTATGCGATAGGACTGCATAATGGCATAACCGTCCATACGCAATGCCTGTGACCAATAGTGATGTATTGTTGTAAGCCACGCCGCGTCGATGAAGGTGGTGTGAAAATTTTTTTAAATCTGGTTTTGGACAATCAGGCAACTTTGTGATATCCTATCAGGACCACCTGTGATTTTTTTAATGTCGTCTTTGGCCCAGCAGACAGGGGCATTGCTGGTTTCTAAATTTTGAATACTGCAAATTATTGTTCTATTAGTGCTAATATTATGTGTCGAAGTTTTAGCAAGATAAACGTTCCAGTAAGTGTAACTGTAAGAAATTGCAATTACTTCAAATGTTCAGAAAATTGTCTGTGAAGGATTACTTGAAAATCCATTGATATTGACTAAAACATTAAACATCCTAGAATGTTATAAAACATTTTTTCAAAATATTTCTAATTTAAGAATAATTAAAAGTTACGGAATACGCGTGACCCACTAATCGTGATTCACAAAATTTCGATGTACGAGTAATCGTGAGTGGCTGTCCTGGTCTTCTTGAAATAAGATAAATTGTTTTTAAAATAGTTTTCAGCAATTAGAAAGTGAAAATTTGTATGACCATATTTTGATTAAATGAAACATATATGATGACTTTCCACTTCGCTTTGTAGAAGAAAAATGATGTGTTGTAATGAAAAATGATTTCCGTCCCAACTAAGTTATTTTTATAGACAGTAAAAGCTCAAGCAAAGAGGTGTGTTTTCTAACCCGAATCATAAGCGATTTTCCTTTTTATCCTAAAAAACCGCAAGCGGTTATGACAATGAATTTCTTGAATCAATTTGCACAAATCTTGTATTAAACTAATTTGGTTTATAGATCGAGAACTGTCCGAAGTTGCCTCAAGAAATATCATTATTACTTATTAATCAAACAAATACTTATTTTTTTTCCTTCAAACCCCAAAACTGACGATTGCTGGGACCGTTCTGCTTACTGTAACATCCACCTTATGTGTACTTTTATTCCATAAAAAGAATTAATATCAATATCATCACCGGAAAGAATATTCTTTGATGAAGTTAACCTTTTTGGACATATGCGAAGAATAAACTTTTCTCGGGACTAACTTTGTTTTTTAAAATTTTACAAACTGTACATCTAACAATCCAAATTGCAGACAATATGTCCATTTTATAAAAGGTTTGTTGAAAAAGGAGTCAATTTGAGGAAATTCCATCATTTATTTTTATCAACTATACAAAAAACTCTCTTTCGGTCCCGCGTTCCCCGCATTGACAAAGTCCGGGAACAGAAATTCTAGGAACGAGTTAAATGGGATTTACTTAACTGGGATTTCCAGTGTATCAGTAAACAAATTTTGTTTACTATAGTTGAGATAGGATTTTAACGTTATTTTTATTAATTATAAGCATTTTTGCAAAAATAATAATTGGAACTTTAAAAATGAAGTAAATATATGTATATATATATAAAAATAATGATGAACGGTACTATTTTCTAGACTCTTAAGCATGAGAATGCCATTTTGATCTTTGAAAAATTTTTCACCCTTTCCCTTCAGCGAAACCATTTGAATACAGCAACTTGCAACTCTCTGCATACGTATCAATAAAGATCAATTTCTTTGTCCAATTCCCGTAATGAAAATGCGACTTCGGAGGCTCGTTTCTCGAGGACCTCCTCAGCTGCATTTCCATCGCAAGTGTTGGACAAGGCTTTGTGTGCTTCTTGTGAGAGACCGCGATTTGACTCGTGTGATTGCCGTACTCGTTGCGCTCGCGCGGCAAACTGCACACTCGTCTGGAATCGACAACTTCTTCCACTTGATGCACAATATACTATTCTACTACATTCAAGATGGGATTTTCCAGTCCCTTTTCCACTGACCATAAACATATTTTGATCAAAATTATTACTTAACCTTCAAAAATGAAAGAAGAGAACTAAAAATCACGGAAACTGATGGTTTCTCTGAAACAGAATGAATAAAATTTAACTTCTGCAAAACAAAAAAACGGCATATTCAACATTTAAGTACAATAAATTATATAATCCAAATTTTTGTTATAGAATTAAGTTCACAAGGTGGATCTGGGCAAGTCCCACCGGCGATTTTTAGTAGCCGTAAGATGATTCCTCTTGGATATGGTATTTTCTACATGGGAGGAGCAAATCATAACATTCGCACTGAAATCACCCAAGATATGCTCCCTATTAGGACGGTAGAAACAGAGACAGGTAGAATTGTTGCTATAATAGACGGAGATGGTTATGTTCGTACAATGCATCGAGTTGACCATTGTATTCAAATAAACCTATGCAACAGGAACCATTTGATGCCTTTCTTTCCAAGAGATATTGAGTTCCTTCGTATTCCCGTTAACCGAAGATGGGCGAACTGATGTTTTTGTTAACCATGAAGGAATCAATTATGTGTAACATAAGCACACTTTTACCACAAATTAAAGAATAAAGTCTTTCTTCTGGATATATTGTTTTTACATTTTGCTTATAAAATTGTAACATTTAGAATGTAAGTTTCATTCTACTGTATAGATCGTAGTGCAATGGTCATATGTTGCTGTTTATTATTAAGATTCTAATTCAAGTTCGGATAAAAAATGATAATTTGTATTAATAACACTATAATAAAGAATCACCGGCACAGTGATCAATTGGTTCGCACGCCTCGTACTACGCTGAACACTGGTAGAGCGATAGTTATAGTCTCGATGGATCCATACGTTAAATATCCCAGTAATCGTGAAACTTGGTTATAATTAGAATACATTGCTGAAAGGTATATTTAAAGAAACATACATTTATGAAACTCATTGATTTATAGCATTTTATAGTACCAAATGCAATATAAATGCATTAAACTTCAATAAGGAGCAAGAAACTTATTGTCACGATTACTGGGACGTTTATGGTTCGCTTCAACGCTACGTTGAAATTAAGTAATTATTAGGAGCTTACATTCAACGCATTTCGATCTTTCCCAACATCGGATCGCCGTGACGCGGAAAATATTTAAATGTAATATCATTATTACTAAATAGGCTGTTAACTATAGAGTTTAAAATTGAAGTAAAACTGTACTAGCGAATCCGAAAATGAAATGAGCTTGACAAATCAAACAGTTTAATTCACTATAATCCTTCAAGATAATGATCCCCACTTGAAAGACGAGACACGTGAATAATCCCAAATCCATTTTTTCCTGCTGTTCACCTAAAATTCAAACAATTTACTTAATTTGCAATAATTTTCAGATATCTAGTGATTTTTGTTTGCTCTGAAGATCCCCAACTTTTTTAAAAAGAGTATAATGAACTGTTTGTAGGACTTACAAAATACATTTTCCAAGTCTTTCATTCATCAGTTATCACGAATGAATTACATTAATAGTAAATTAAATGTAAAGATTTTTTATTTTGAATGAATGATATAGTTTGATGAAAGATAAAAAAAGTGCTAGATAGGGTGAAATTGGACTATATCGTGAATTTATGTGCGACGTTGGTAAATTTACAAGATTATACGTTTTTATTTGAAAATACACGGCGCGTGAAATTACAACTGATTGTAAATATCACCAAAGAAGAATTTTTTACAGTGTAGTTGAGTTCATGCGTTCCATAATGGAAGACTTCACAATGCAATTAGAAATAAAAAAATGGCATACATAAACATTCATCATTTTTATTAGCAAATAACATTAACAATTGCATTATATTCGTATGTTCAATGTATGCAGAAAAATACTGTTTCTAACTAGAATCCGCGCTGCGAATGACTATAATGTTATCTAGGTGAAACGGTTTATTCTAATTCAACAATTCGAATTCTTAATAACAAGTCATGTAACTAATGGTGTTATATTCTTATATTTTGACAGAAAAAATACTGTCTTTTTACGAAAACATCCTACGAATATTTTGATGATGTTACCTGGTTGAAACCATTTATTATTATTTTCATTGTTAATAAC
This sequence comes from Andricus quercuspetiolicola, assembly GCA_035222095.1. Lineage (NCBI taxonomy): Eukaryota > Metazoa > Arthropoda > Insecta > Hymenoptera > Cynipidae > Andricus > Andricus quercuspetiolicola. Next base: position 15,268,335 of record JAWWEA010000038.1, on the reverse strand, counting down.
AAATCATGTAAACAATTGTTAAATATTCATATTTTTGATAGTTAAACATAATTTTTTACGCATTGATTCGAATATGAAATTCCAGTCAGGTAACATCAGGAATGGATGTTTTTGTAGAAAAAGGAATTTTTTCTTCAACAACATATACATATTTCATGCAGAGTATTTTCTTTAATTTTAGAATCGCTTAAAAAATGTGACCAGTAACTTAATTTGTGCGCGAAATCCATTTCTGGAACCCTGCGCAGCATGATAGAGGAGCGACGTTAAATGCGTTGCACCAAAAACAACCGCTGAATTTAAAGAAAAATATAAGCGATATTGTTGTAGAAACATGTACAGAATACTCAGAGAAATGGTTGTCTGGTACATCCATTCTTTGTTGGTTAAGGAATAGTTGGTCAGAACGTCTGTTCAGATTGACAGAACAGTCAAGTCCGTTGGATACAAGGACCATTTTAAATGGTTGCGTGTTTGTTGGACACTGCAGCTATGCAATTGGACCCATCAACTATTGAATAGTTAGCACAGCCAACTGCTTGGTCAGTGGTCCCAAAAGACCTATTACGCTTGCGTCAGTTGAGTCAATGGCGTCCATGGTGTCAGAACTTAGAATGTCAGCACCAGCCTGACGGCCTGACAAGAGTCAAGAGAGTATTTTTATTGCTTTGTCGATATTTGGAACATTCGTGTCGTGTGTCGTGATTTTTAAAATTATATTAAGTTACACTTTCTTGTGGAGTGTGAAGTAAGTGTTCTTCGACGTGAAATCTTGGGCTCTTAAGAAAATAAGAACTCGACGCTTGACTCAGCATCTCTTTAGGCCATATCATACTTACCGTAAAATACTTTGTTGACATATATTTTGCAACAACTCACGTCCACGTGAATTGAGATATCGAGGTGAAAATTTGGAAAATGAAATAGAAGGTCCTAGTGAACTTGGTGTACGGACGTGAGTTCTTGCAAAAAATATGTCGAAAAATTATCTCAAGGTTAGTATGGCATGGTCTCAACGTTATCGAGTAAAAACCGTCGTGTTCCTTACTCTTCATAAAAGTGCACAGTTGTCAACAGGGATGAATACTCGAAGATCGGAAAGAATAAAACAGTGGGTTTAAACGGATCCAGTCGATTTTTTTGGCGTATTAGTCATCTAAATATTCTAAATTCTTACAAGTTATTACTGCTAAGTATATGGTACAGGCTGCAAACAGGGTTTGTTGTACAACCCATCTGAAATAGGAAGGTCAGACAATACAACGTCACGGCAACATTTTCAGCAGTTGTTATAACACAGGTAGTTGGATGAGGCAGCCATCCCGCTGCTTTACCGCTCCAACTCAGTTGGCTGGCACAACCAGCACCACCGCGTCCATTAAAAGTCAGCCAACTAAGTGGATGGCGCCCCAGCATCCAACAAAATTGGCTACAGCAACCAACTTACGGGTCCAACTATCCAATCATTTCTCTGAGTGTAGCGGTCTTGTAATGGCAAATCAAAAAGAACTTTTTACAGTAGAATAACAAATTTCAGTAAAAAAAAGGTATTACAAAAAAGTTTTTTCAAGTTTTTAATAATAGCATGTAAGTTTAAAAGATTTTCATAAAATTCCTTTTGTCTAAACTTTGTAGGATAAACATGAAACAATTACAAAGAATGTGCATCATTATTAATTTTAATAATTATCTGACTAACATTAAAGTATTTTTATTGAGATCCTTTCAATTTTATGATATGTAAACTTTGATATTTTCAAATTTGTTATTCACATTGTGGAATAGTAGAAATGTTATTTGTATTGTTCTCAAATGATAAAGCTTAATATTCTCAATCATTATGATTTATGTTTCTAAGATAACAGTCCCAGTAATCGTGGCGCAAATATCTTTGCCTTTTATTTTAACATATTTATAAAGAATTTATTCAAATTATAACCAAGATTTAGGACTACTGGGACCATCACAATTACTGGGACATTCACCATACAGATCCATCAAAATTAGAACTCTCGTCCTATACCCGTGCTAAGGCACAAGATTACAGCGCCGGTGATTCGCTAGTATAATTTTATTTTCGCAAAATATCATTTTTAATCCGAAGTCGAATTAAAATCTTAATAATAATTTACAACCACATATTATCACTACACTTAGGCCCATATATATTCGAACAAAACTCACATTCTAAATGTTACAATTTTATAAGCAAAATCTAAAAACAATAAATTCAGGAAGAAAACCTTTTTCCTTAATTCGAGGTAAAAATGTGCTTATATTACACATAATTGATTCCTTTACGGCTAACGAAAACATTAGTCCACCCATCTTTGGTTAACTGGAATTTTAAAGAACTCAATTTCTCCAGGTGCCATAGGCATTACATGGTTGCTGTTCTCGAGGTTTATTAGAACATTATGGGATAGTCGATGCATTAGACGAACAAAACCATCTTCGTCTATTATGGCAACGATTTTACCGTTCTCTGTTTCCACCGCCTGAATAGGGAGCATATTTTGTGTTATTTCAGTGCGAATGTTATGATTTTCTCCTCTCATGTAGAAAATACCATATCCAAGAGGAATCATCTTGCGGACACGAAAAAGCCCCGGTGGGTTTTGCCCATGTCGTCTCTGTGAACTTAGTTCTGTAAGAAAAAATTGAAGTGGATTATTGTTAATACTTAAGATGTTGAAAATGAAAATGACATTTTTCTTTGTTTTTGAGAAATTAAAATATGTCGTTCATTATGTTTCAGGGAACCCATCTGTTTCCGCAATTTTTAGCTCTTTTGTTTTTTTTTTGAAGGTGAAGTAATAATTTCATCAAAATATGTAGATGATCAGTGACAAAGGCTCAGAAAATCCTAACAAAAATATAGTGGGAAGAAATTTACCCTCATTGGTTCTTATAAACAGAGTTTCAAGTTACTGGAACCAGATGGTTTTGCTGAAGGGAATGGGTGAGATTTAATTTCTCGAAAAGCATAACACAGGTCCACAAAAGAAGTACCTTCCACGAGGGGTCAGAGTGTGGTATCTATATGTATTTTGGAGTGCAGAATACGTATCTGATCTCAGTTTTTTCCCAACACGTCAGGGTTTTCCCCTAGAGGCGGAAAATTCCCTAGAGAGTCAGCTTTTCTGGGTATAAGTTACCCGTGGTATAAAATTATTTTGATATGCAACAAAAATGATACCGAAATCAAGAGCATTTTGATCGATCGGAATGAATGATCAACTTTTGAGATCATAATGATCTGATTCGGGATCATGTATCAAGTCAAACCAAGATGGCCGACGTTCTTAGAGTACGT
>JAWWEA010000038.1:14697837-14708457 GCA_035222095.1 Andricus quercuspetiolicola | reverse complement strand
AAAAGGTACGAAAAAAATTTGATAGACAAAAGTTGTTCACCCAAAAAAGAGATACAAATTTTTTATTCATTGATTTTTGATAGGACTCGTAGTTTTTTTTTTAATAGTAAAAAATAACATTGAAAATAAACAAATTAAGTTTTTGTAAAAATGACACAAGAGTGCAATAAAATGTTACTTGACAAAATTGTTTGTTTTTTTTATAGGATGCGCACTTTTTTTTTTATTATAAAAACAAGACAATGAAAACATCTGTTTAAATATCAATGCATATTATGAAGTGTAACAATATAAATTTATTGAAGTGATACATTTTTTAGGGTAGCTGATTATAAAAATTAGTGTAAAATAAGGAATAAATATTAAAGTAATCATGAAAAATAAAATTTTTACATCATTTTGCAATATCTGAATAAGCAGTCCCAGATCGAGGTACAGAAATAAATATAATTTTCATTTGATGTAATAGAGTTGAACTTAATGTAGAAAAGTTCGCACTGTGGACAAAATCTAGTGCGAAGCACGAATTGCGTGATGAAAATGTGTTCGTTAAAGCCGAAGGAGCTTTATCAAAAGAGAATTCACAATCACCAAATTACAGTTGTCGATGCTTGACCTTTAATTTTAAAAAGTCTGGACACAAATGTGGAGGAAGTACAATGACCGAGCGCTTAGCGCGAGGTAAATACATTATCAAGCGCGAAGCGCGAAATGAACATATTATCGAGCGCGAATCGCGAGATTTAACAGACGCGCGCCCTAGGCGCTCTCAAGCTTGCGAGCCGTGCGCGCACTGCGCTATGAGAATATGCCCGTACAGCAGGCAGATTTTTTTGTTGATTCATAATTTCAGTGAAAACTTCGTCTTTTTTTATAGAAAATCTTTCTTTTTGGTTACTTTTTTGCCAAATTATTGTTACTTTCTTGACAGCAGTATGGTTACTATTTTACTATTTTTTGAAGCTTGAGCAGTTCTGAGCCCTTTATATGTAAAGTTTCTAAAATTAACCAAATTTCAAATAAGAGCGTAAAAATTAGAATGTGTTAATTGAAACGTTTGGAGTTGAATAATCTTAAATTGGAAGCATTCAAAATCGAATAATTTCAGATTGAAACTTTCATTATTTGAGAATATGAAATTAACAGTGGTTGGAATTCATCAATTTAGAATCGAATTCTTCAAAGTTTGGAAGTCATATTTCAAATTGAAAGCCTAAATAGTTCAAAATCTTAGGGGTTCCAATTAAAATGGTTGTTAATTGTACAATTTTAAATAAAAAGTCTTAATAGTTGATTAATTTCAAAAATTTTAATATTATATACTTTACAAGTTGAATAATTTTTTATTGTGAGCGCTTAAAATTGAACAATTTGAAGTTCAACCGTTCAAACTTGAACTATTTCGGATTAAAATGATAAATGAGGAATTTAAAATTAATATCGTGAAAGTTTCATAGGCAATAATTTCAAATTAAATCTTGGGCAATTTCAAATTGAGAACCTTAATACTTGAACTTGTTTTAATATGTCATTTTGAATATCTCGAACTTTGATTGCCTGAAATTTAAAATTCTTCAATTTTGATTCACTATTGTTAATTGCAAGTTGAGCAATTTTGGGTACACAAAAAACAATATTAAATTTTGTACGCTACCTAATTTTAAAAACCTAGAAAATAAGTTTATTCAGCATAATAAAAGACTTCTAATTTGAAATTGTGGAGCGTTGAACGTTCCAAATTAAGTTCTTTAATTTGAAATTTAATTTTTAATACCGAAAATTTAAAATATTCATTTCTAAAGTTTTAAAATGGATGTTGTTTTTTCTAAGATTAGAGTGATTACCTTCTAATTTTCATATCATGATTGTGAAATAAACATCAATCTTTGTATCTTTTAAGGCGAAACTTGGAATCCTCTGAAGCTGAAATATCAACTGAAGAACGTGAGAGAAAGGCTAGCAAAAAATCTGGTTGAAAAAGGAGTTCTCACCACCGAAAAACAAAATTTCCTTCTCTTCGATATGACAACTCACCCTCTCACAGATAATCTCGCTAAGACGAGACTCGTTAAAAAGGTATTTTATCTTTATATTAATAATATAAATCCAAAAAATGTGAGTTTTTTTACAAAGTTATTAGTTGAATAATGAATTTTATAGTTTAAAAAAGTATTTGATTAAAGTCGAATTTTTTTACGCAAGGCCCACTTTAATCTTATAAAATAACTAGGACCCCCCCCCCCCCCACAAATAGTTTGTTCTTTTCTCCATAAAAACTTGATGAATAAGGTAAACGTCCTAGTAATCTTGGCGCTAAGTTTCTTACATTTTATATAATTTGCATTAATTAAAATTCAATTTGATTCCATGAAATTCTGTAAATAGATAAGTTTTATCAATGAATGTTACTATTAACATATTTTTAACAATATTTTCAAATTATAGCCAACTTTAACGATTATTGGGACTGTTTCGACTCGTACATTTACCTTAATACGATATTTGTTGTCAGGTTCAAAATTTTTATAACCAAAAAAAAAGAAATTGAAAAATATTCAATATTTAGGTACATATTAATAACAAATTTAGGAAGATACTATAATTTTCACTGTTTTGTAATAACTCCTTACAGAATTAGCTCAATGACTTCGCTTCAGATTTTTTTTTGTAGAATTTCAATGTTTTTTTTTTGTATTTTGGAGAAAGAATTTTATACTTTGTATTTTAAAAATGATTAGTAGTTTAGCAATTGTCAAAAAAGATTCTTCCTCATAATACTGAACGATATTGTTTATATTTTAAATTTATATTAATTTAATAAAATATGGTATCTGGGGGTGGGTGGAAGGAAAAAGGTAGTACTTGTGAAGGGATTGTAAGAAAAAAGCTGTTATTTAAATTCCTGATACGGGGGCGAGTTCTATTTATAACTTAATTAAAGAGTTTTAAAGTGAGCAATTGGATTTAATCAAACTCTATTTGGAAACATTCGATAACTAATAAATCTTAGAATTGAGCAATCTTAAAATAAATAAATTCAAAATTTAACAATATTTGAATGAGCATGGATTCAAGAATAATCAATGCTAAATAAGAGCATTGATCTTTTATTAATATAAAAAATTTCACAATTTTATGTTTTGAAAGTACGAAGTTCAAATTAGAAATCCTCCCCAATTAATAAGAATTCAAATAAAAAATATTATAGCTTAAAAAAAATGACGTTGAAATTAAACAGAAAATTGAAATATTTCGACCTTGCAAGTTAAATTCACAATAAAAAGAAACTGGTACCTACAAATAATTCCAAACCTAAAAAACCGCTCAATTAACAAAAATGTTTAATTCAGGCAACTCAAGTTGAAAATGCATGTGCATTATAAACTTGTCTCATTTCTAAATAATGCAAATTGATGTGCTTAAAATTTTAGATAGAATTATTTTAGACGTGGAACAATCCTTTCATTGGAAAATAATTAAGATATAAGCGTCCGTAAAATTGGATTCTAATTTATTTTTAAAGAGTTCAAAGTATGCAGAAATCGTTGGGCTTTAGAAGCACTTCAATGTTGAATTTGTCGAATGTGTAAATAAAAATTCTATAGAAACCCTGTCAGGGAATCCAGCGTGTGGGAAAAGCGGGATTTGTACGAGTATTTTATTGGTGCGAGAAATGTACCGGATTTTATTTTTGAAGTTGGATTTCTTTTATGTTCCATACATGGAAGAGTACTGAAACTTTTTTTGTTTATTTAAATCGATTCATTTTACTAAATTCTCTACCAAAAAGTACAAAGTGTCTTGGGAATTTTCAAACGATTCAGTGACGAGATAAACCATAAAGTTGATACTTAGAAAGAGAAGTCTTGGCAGCAGAAATTGAAACTAAAAAGAAAAAAACGTTATTGAAAAACTACGAAGTTTATTTTGTTGTCTTGTTATGGAAATAAAAATGTATGACCAACTGGCAGCTAAATAAATACGATGATTTGCGCGTTATCAAAATGCGTCTGAGGAAATGATTATTTCCCTAATTTTTGTAGTTGCTAATTTGTTTTATTGTTTCGGGAGTCTAGAACATTCTTCTCAACAATTAATTTTTATACACTGCATCATAAAAGTCGTTTCATCTCACTTTAGAAATGGCAAAAGGTTTTTTGATACATTTCAGGACTTTTTGCTGGTAAAAATTCGCTACGAAAAATTGAATATGCCTTGAGAGTAAAAAATGTAAATGCAGAAAATTTGTTTTACGCCCCAGAGATGTGTATGATTAAAAAAAATTATATTTATGTAGATGAGCTAAAAAGATATTTTGGACATCTACTTATCAAAATACCTTCGAAAAAATTGAAAAGTTCAAGGAATCAAAAACGGGGAAAAACGCGTTTTACTAGTAATTTTTACGGATTTCTAAATATTTTTTTATAGCTGTAGCTATAAAAATTATTATTTTAAATACTTCGGAACTTCTTACTGATAAAAAAGCACTAAAAACACTGAGTTGTGTATTTCTTATTTAAATAATATTTTTGTAACTGACCTTAATCAATATTTTAAACATCCATTTATTATTTTTTAAGGGTTTTATGATACATTTTAGGACCTTTTGCTGATAAAAATTTCATATGCCTAGAGAATAAAAAAATGAAAATGCAGCAAATTTTTCAAATACTCCAGAGATGTGCGTTTAAGAAAAATTATATTTATGTAGCTCATCTGAGTATTTTTAATATCCATTTATAATTTTATTTTCTAGACCCCTTTGAAGAATCTTTTCAACAACTCAGGTCTTTTTACTATCAAGAAAAAACTATAAAAGAAATTGACAAACACAAGGCATGAAAAGCGCGAAGGAAGCGAGTGTTCCATATTATAGTTATTTTCAGTTTTTTAAAATTATTATTTGTTTCTAGATAGTTTTAAGAAGACTTTTAAATACCTCGGAACTTAGACTGATAAAATACTCAGATTAAAAAATAGACAAACAGAACTTAAAATTGCTCAATCTTGAGTTTATCTATTTTTTATTTTTTCAGCTCCCTACCTTTTTTTGGTGTTGTTTTTGTCATTAAGAAGTTCCTTCTGTAATTTCTGAGGTGTTATTTTCAAAAATGTTGTTGATAACAGGAGTACGTTAAGCAGGAATTATCTTTTGTAGAAGAGTATGAAATATAAAAATGTTTCAATATTTGAGATCATTTAATTGCGAACAGAAGACGGAGAATCAAAGTTGAACTCTTGAGTTTGATTATAAATATACCTATTTTGTGTACATTATCAAGCTTATTTCTTTAGGAACACAATAAATTGGCATGTAATTCATTAGTATAACGTAGAAAGAAGGCATAAGAAATTAAATTAAGAAGTTTTGTACAATATTTCTCCAAATAATAAAAAAATATCAAAGTAGCACTTTAGTTCTATGAATTAACTTTAGAATTTCCACAATAAAATCTTCTAGAAATTCAATATACCTGGATAGACTGCAAAATGATCAATATAATATTATGAAATTTAAATAAGTACATTTTTCGAAATTTCATTCGAGTTATGTCACTTACGCTACTTTTGCTACCATTTTTCCAAATTTATGACACTATTGACACTATTTTTTATCTCATCTCTGAACTGAGTTCGAGCCCTTCAGGGGTACAATTTCTAGTTTCTGTTTTCAGAATGTTCATAAAATATTAATGAATCCGAGACTTTTAAATCATAATTTAAAACCTAAAAATTGTGTCTGAGCTGGAGCCTTTTGCCAGATAAAAATCCTATAATAATTCTGTTTTCTAGATTCAAGAAGCCGTCCTGAATCGTTGGGTCAACGACGCCGCTCGAATGGATCGACGAATATTACCATTAATTGTTTTAGCTCACGCAGCTGATGTACTTGAAAATGCTTTTGCTCCTTTATCGGATGACGATTATGAATTAGCAATGCGACGAGTACGATGGCTTTTGGATCTTGACTTTGAAGCAGAGGCTGCAAAACCTAATGCCAATCCTATTCTTTGGGCTGTGTTTGCTGCCTTCACCAAGTAACACCCGATTTTCACCCTAGGAATACGAAGATTAAGTAATGTATACTAGGCTGAAATGAAAAATTTAAACGTCTGTCGATGATGTCGTTTACTACGATTATAAACGATCGAGTAATCCTGTACTCCTGTAAAGTAATTTCAGATTAGGCATCCTTTATATCCTAATTTAATACACTGTACTGATATTTCCCGATGAATCTGTGTGCAAGCTTCGAAGTACAGTTGCCAGCCCTATAATTACTTAGATTCAGAACAGATAACATAAACATTCAGGTAAAAACATTTAAGGGTTTAGAGAAATTCTTAGATCTCAGGCATTTTTATAAGTGCAATACTTGGAAAGTATTTTATCACAGATGCAGAATCAAAAAAGTGTCTGGGAAAACTGGCAACCCTGCTCTCGAGAGCCAATCAAGCGAGTGTGAAATTCCCATGTGTCTGTGCCATGCTAAATTTCAATGTCGATAAACTTTGTCGGGCTTTCCGCAGAATTTTTTCTTAAGATTTTAATAAAAGACTAATGAAATTTTCGTATCGGGCTTTTCTTAGTGGCAGTGAAGTAATTTGCATCTAAGCGTGGCATTAAATCAGACGAGTAAGAAAAAACTTTCTGTTAAGGCCATGTAAAACTTACCTGACTCCTACTTTACCGACATTTTTTTTTCAACAACTAACGCCCACATGAATTGAGATATCGAATTGAAAATTTGGAAAAATTAAATTAAAGGCACTAAGGAACGTTTGTATGGTCCTTCACGCTTAATATTGCATAACAAATTTATTTTTTGAAATATTTTGTTTTGTATTTTCAGAAACTTTGGACCATGTATTCTGAATTCGTGTGGACAAAAAATTTCGCTGAAATAGGAATCGGGTTTAATAATGAAACTTATTGAAAGAACAAACAAGCTGTTTATTAATCTCGGAGATGCAATTTTAGTAAAGATAATTTTGTAGAGATAATTCTGAGGAATCGTTAATAATATAATTAATAATAATTAATAATAAAGTACTGTATAACATTCAAATTGACGATGCTCGTTCTGTAACATATTTGTTGAATTATGGAACACACGAAGGTGAAAGAAAATGCTGGGTAGGGGAAATATGTCGTTTCCTAAGGCATGCTGTATGAAATAGTGTATATACTTCATTTATATGCAACATTTTTGTGTACTAAACACTTTTTACGATTCTACTTTGGATCATTGTAAAATATTGTAACTCCTTAGATTTATCGTATGGAATAGAGATTGTTCATTTCATTGAAATAGTTGTCGTCTATTTTTTAAACGAATGCTTTTCATGCACAATAAAGAAAAGATTCATGTTCTCAAACCTGACAGCTAGTCACTTTTTACACTTTTTAAAGAAATTTTTGCTTTACTTTTTTCTTACTTACGCTTTTCCTTTTTATTTTCCCACACTTGATAAACGTGCAAATAATTTCACATTTTTGAATTTCAAATTTAACATTCAAAATGTACAATTTTAAATGATGGGTTCAAAATTCTTTGAAATTAAAATTTCAAAAATTGAACATTTTAAAAATGTAAACGCGTATGAAATATTACAAATGGGAATGTTACACATTTTGAAATTATAAGTGCTTGAAATTGAAAATTCTGAAATTGTACATTTGTACAATTTGAAATAGAAATAGGCTCATTAGAAAATCAAGACTAACCAAGGAATATTGTGCACACGCAATCTAAAAGCTGAAGAAGTCAGTAATTCAGAAATCACTTCTTATTACTACGGATTTTATTAGTCTTGTCCTATGAAAGAAAAAGCATTCCTTTTTATGAAAAAAGTTTCAAACTTACACAAAATAATTAATTTTACAAATAGTTCTTCTAAATACATTTTTTCTTACTGTTGCTTATTACGTATTTTTCAAAAATGGTTGAATTTTATTAAAGCATGGCTCATTTACTCGAGAAAGATATTCACTACAACTCTACTGTTTCCAGTTTTGGAAATAAGTAATTTTTAAATATAGTTATTTGTTTAAAATAAAATTTTCTTTTAAAAAATTGTTTTAACAATTTCAGCCATTGAAAAATTTACTTTTAAAATTGGAAACAATAGAGCTGTAGAGAATATTTTCCCCCGAAAAATAAGTCACGATCTATTAAAATTCAACAATTTTCCAAAAATGGGTAAGAAGCTATAGTAAGATGAAATAAAATTGTAAAAAACGTTAAAATAAATGGGCTTTGTAAGTTTACACATTTTTTCATTAAAAATAATGTTTTTTATTTGAAATGACATCAATAATATTACTTTGATTCTTAAAATCATAGCAAAACTATTTTTTTTAAAGATCTGAGTTTTGTCTCGGCAGCTTTTAAAAGTTGCTCTCTAGTAAACAAATGTCAAATTTCAATAATGACTCATTAAAATTATTAGTCTAGTATTAATTGAAATAAAAATACTTGATGGTTAGGCATTCATCGAAATTGTAGTGTACATATAAATTTCCAGTATCATTTTAAAATTATTTCAAACTTATGCCCATTTTTTTTAATCATTATCTGAACTGCCACTTAGCCCTATGGCATCAAAATTGAAGTGTGACGAATTTAAAAGATATTTAAATTTAACATGGCTTGTGTTGTGTGTAATATGTGTAAAAAGTGAGGATCAGGCTTTGGGTTAGAATTGCTATTTTAGTCCGTCGTGATCTTGAATGTTATCATGATTAGTTACATATTGAGAATTTTATAACTTCATGATAATTTTTTAAAAAGACTTAATAATGAAAACATTTTATGAATTGTAAGACTGGGTGGATGTCTGATGTTCTTGTCAAATATATTTGAATATATAAGCATAATAACTAATTAATCTTTCTACAAGAACATAAATTCATCAATATTTTCAATTCGTTTTTATTTAAGACATCAGTATGCATTTAAAGCGATTTTACATTTTTCACTTCGGTGCCTATACAAGTAAAATGGTACATATCTTGATTCTCATGTAAAATTTTACTTGTTTCTAGTCACAGTGTTTATGGAATAAAATCAAGAATCAAACTTTTGATTTTATGAAGCCTACTTTTTTTTAGTGTTCACGTTTTCGTAGGTATGTCATTTCGGGATTTATAAAAAACAATAATGTTAACATTCGCGATTTTGATTGTTTTCATGATTCTGTGCGTGTGTTGGAAAGCTGAATGTAAAATGGGCTCCTTGATAGTGTAAAAAGGCATGTATAGATGTAGTTAAAAAAATTCTGTACAGTATGAGTACGAGACTATAAATCAAGTGAAATCAAGGGTGTGATCATAGCCAAGTAATTTTACTCGAGGTGATAAAAGAAGGAATATAATCCATTTGAATTTGAATCTTATTTTACCTTCATTTGATACAAGTTATAGATAATTGTACAAACATTGTTTAGAACAAGATATGTTAGGTATAGTATATTTACAAATAATCGTTACTTATGAATTATCGTGACATAATCATCATTATTATTAAGCATTGTACCAACCGAGTCTAATAAAATGCTGCAAAATACATGATAAAGAGTTTACGAATATTTTTTTAAATCACAATTTAAAATTATGATGTAAGGATTGAACGCATTGGTAGTTTTTACATACGAGTAGACGTATTTGGGTGAAAATCATAAAGTCGGCAATATCATGTCCCTGGAATATTATACACTTGTATCTGGAGAAGAAATATTGCTAATTACAGGGTTTTACTGCTTAAGCGCATTTTCTTCAATAATATCCTGTGTGACAATTATTTTTTCTTAACTGCCTATCCAAATAAATTCGATTAAATATGAGTAAATGTCGCCGTTAACGTGTCCCTGATCACCTTTTTCAAATTTATGGCACTACATCTTTTACAAGAAAGCTTACGATCTAATTGTTAAATATGCGAATTTCTTCATAATTAATTGCAGAGTTACAAATTAGAGCTTTTTTCTGGTTTCCGTGTACACTTTCAGAGTTATGATCATTTTTAAAATATCCCCGAGCTTTTAAGTCATCCGGTAACAAAATAGTTTTTCAGCAATTTTATATATTATATAATATTTAATATTATATATTTCCAAAGGCTTTTAATTTAAGTTCATGTTTTTGTAGAAAATTTAACTAATTGGTTGAAAATTTATGTATTTTGTTGAAAATTCATCTTTTTAGGCAGGAAATCAATTTTTTGTTAAAAGTTCTAATACTCGATTGAAAATTAATCTTTTTTAGCTGAGGATTCAGGTATTTTCTTTAAAGTTCGCTTTTACTGGTTAAACACAAATGTTTTTTTATTTAAAATTAAAAAAAATTTTCTTCAAATATCAACTATTAAGTTTTGCGTTAAAAATTCATATTTTTAGGTTGAAAATTCCACTAGTTAGTTAAAAGTTGAAATACTTTCTTAAAAGTTAATTTTTTTGATGGAAGATTCATAATCTTAGTTGAAAAGGTTGGAAATTCGTTCTTTTTCTTGGTTAAAAATTAATTTTAACTGAAAACTTAACTGTTTTGTTGAACATTCAACTTATTGGTTGAAAATTAACTTTTTGATAAAAAGATGTGTTTCAGGTTTCAATCGTG
>JAWWEA010000038.1:14543447-14554426 GCA_035222095.1 Andricus quercuspetiolicola | reverse complement strand
TATATATAAGACATCATGTGAGTTTTATGCGAGCCAAACTGTTTTTGTGCCCACGAGACTTTTTTTCGAATAATTGCATTTTGGTATTTTCCTTATAAACAGCGACACATTTCATAAAATATGAAGAGAAAGGTTTGCTCATTTCTAAAAGGTGTACAAAAAATACTCCTTACTCTTTTATGACATTTTGCGTTATTCAACAGAAAGACTAAATAATTCAATTTTTCCAGAAAACAAATTCTTGTGGACACAAAAATGATTTGATCTGCATAAAACTTACAGAACGCCGTCTTTATATACGAAAGAATTTTAAGAAAAAATATTGGATACGAAAAAAGGGGTTCTCGATAAAATTAACTTTCTATGTTTACAAAATTCACCGGGGAAAGTAAAGTCAAATTTAATAGAAACTCACATTTTCTTCATTTTATCCAATATTTTTTTTTAAATTCTTGCTTACATGAAAAAGACATTCTGTATGTTTCATGCAGGCCTAATCTTTTCCGTAGCCACGAAAAGTTTTTGTTTAGCATTTTAAAAATCTTTTCGCCAAGGATGTACGATATTGTAAAAGATTTTCAGATAATTTCTGTGGAACTTTAAAAAAAAGTTTTTTAATTATTTTATGAACTCTGCTGTTGTTTGTAAGAAAACTGAGATCATTAAATTTTTTGAAAGAAAATTTTTGATGTCCCAAAAAATTGAAATGTCTTAATTAAGTAAAAAGTTATAGAGGTTTAAAGAAAGAATTTATGTTTTTTTTTTGAAAAACAAACTTCAAAATTCAAATACTCATAACTGCACAGCAAATTTTTTGTCTCAAATCAGAAAGACATTTGTCGAATAATAATAAATTATATTAATAAAGCATATGCCCCGGTTAGAAGGCAATCTGCATTAAGCTGTTCATGCTACAATCTGATTTGATAAACACTTCTGCTGTCTTAGATAATAACAAGTTCCATTTTGAACCAAAAAATGGCGAAAAATTTACTCAAACAAAATTGAATTATAATTAATAACATTACAGTTAATTTACTTCCCTTAGAATTTGTTATGATAAATTCATTGATTTATTATTTATTTATTATTATTTCCTTATTTTTTGTTTCTTAAAATAAATTTCTTCATAATTTCCATTTATGGCATCACCAATCTCTTCTTTGGTTGGTTGCCGAAGCACCAGACACTTGTGATAAACAAAAGGAAATAATAACAATAGCGCTCGCTGCCA
This sequence comes from Andricus quercuspetiolicola, assembly GCA_035222095.1. Lineage (NCBI taxonomy): Eukaryota > Metazoa > Arthropoda > Insecta > Hymenoptera > Cynipidae > Andricus > Andricus quercuspetiolicola. The sequence continues at coordinate 14,553,192 of JAWWEA010000038.1, read as the reverse complement.
TATTTATATAACATTATTTACAGGAGTTTTGAGTTTAACATTGTAAATGTTCAAAAAATATATTCATTAAAAATATAGCGGCTCCAATTAACTAGACCGCGCACGCGTAAGGAGGAAAAAGTATGATTTTTAGTATAAAAGCTTTCAGAGGGCGCTTATTTCGTAACCGATTTTGAAGTTTTTTCAAAGTTTATTTAAGTCTAATAAATTGCAAAGAATCGCAATGAGGCTGATTTGAATACGAACATTTCTTGAAAAATCGAAAATTCAAATTTTGAGCCAAATAACGCGAGATGCGGAGAAAATGTTAATAAACAGAATTATTGGTCGTAGAAAGATCTACAAATTTTCCATTGACCATTTTTTGATTGGATGAATAATTTCCGTTTGAATCTTGAAAAATACTGTTAAAAACGAAAATTTCAATTTTCCAACTAATTTTTTTTATAGAATGCGCACTTTTTTAATCATGAAAACAAGACAATGACAATATGTATGTTTCAATACCAGTGCATGTAATGAATTGTAATAATCTGAATTTATTGAAATGATTTATTTTTCAGGCTAGCTGAGAATAAGATTTAATGAAAAATAAGGAACAACTATTAAAGTAATCATGATTAATAAAATTTTTACTTTATTTTGCAATATCTGAATGAGCAATCCCAGGCCGAGGTACATGAATAAATATAATATACATTTGATATAATAGTGTTGAACATAATATAGAAAGATTCGCATGTTGGACAAAATCGAGTGCGAAGCACGAGATGCGTGATGAGAAGGTGTTCATTAAAGTTGAAGGAACTTTAACAAGAGAGAATTCACAATCACCAAATTACGATAGCCTATGCTTTAACCTTTACAAATATGGGGAAATAAATTATCGAGCGCGAAATGAGAGATAAACATATTATCGAGCACGAAGCGCGAGATTCAACAGACGCGCGCCCTGCGCGCGCTCAAACTTGACAGCGAAGCGAGCTGCGCGCACAGCGCGCGATGACAATGTAACCACGCAGCGGGCAGATTTTTTTCTTTGAAATCAGTGGGTTATGTGGCGAGGCTTTTGGTTCATTTATAAACTAATTCAATTAAATTATTTGGACCCTGAAATCAAATCTACCAACAATTTTTTTCAATCATTTTCTTCATCTCTAATGAATCAATCGAATTAAATTATTATTTGCAGGATTGAACTTGAAAGGCACATCCTGTGATACATGGAGTACCAAAGAACAGCTCTGCCTAGCATCCAGTGTTTTGAAATCAAGTGATCGTAATTGGATAAGCGTTTCACGATATTTAAACTCTTTTTATCAAAAACAATCTCATAGGCCGCCTGACTGGTTCTCCACAAAATCTTGCGCTGCCCAATACGCGCTTTTATTACAAAATATCGACACATCAGAGATAGAAGAAAATAAAAGTAATGAGACCACAGGTCAATTCATCGTTCGAAAACTAACTCAAGAAAGAATAAAAGAGATATGTCAGCTCTTAGCCTTCCAAAGAGATGAATACCAGCAACTGAAAAGCGATTTAAAGCACCTTAAAACTAGAAACTTATCAGAGGAAGACCTCAAAAAAATGTGTCTTCAACTTGGGCTTACAGAACAAGAGCCAGAACAAAAGCTCAATGCTCGTACTCCTTGCCTCGCAAAACGACAAGAAAAAGTCGAACAAATTCCCCAAAGCCTTAAATTGGCAATTAATAAAGAAGCAGAAAGTTCTGATGATTACGTAATCTCTTTTTGTCCTTCCAGCGAAAAGGAAGATAAGAAAAACGAGGGTGGCAGATCTCTTCTGCTGAATAGTTTACTAAAATCTCAGTTGACTCGAACAGTCTCGCCTCAACTTCATCAGCTGGCCCTGACTTCAATTGTCCGTGAAGCTCCGGAAAATTCTTCGGCTGAAGCCCCAAATATTTCCATGCTGCTACAACTTCCTGCAAAATTACAGAAAACCACTCCGACAAATATAGAGCCTCATGCCTCAAATGTGAATTTGCTTCAACAAAATGCAAGCCTTCAAAAGATGCAGATGGAGAATGAAACAGAGAATGTCCAGATCATAAAGTCAACTTTAGCTTCAGGACATATGTCCGATTCGGAAATCATAGATCATATTGACAAAGTAATTGCTGAAGAAAAAAAGGTTGATGTGCTAGACAAGGAAGAGATTAATGAGATTATCGGGGATATTGAAGAACTAATTAAGGAAGAGATAACTGAAAATCCTCAGACTTTAGACCCCAGAACTGCGGAAGTAATGGAAAACTTGATATCTCAACCTCCACTTGTAGCTGGTAGACACGACATCAAAATTGTCCCGACAAAAGTATCCTTATCCGATTTTCCAAATAGCGAGATCGACATAGAGAATATTGATTCGAGCAATTCTAATATTGCAGAAATTATTGGAGTTGCTGTTGAGAACATTTCTCCCTGGGAATATAAGGAAGTTGAATCTAAATCAGGGGAAGGAGAGGCTGAAACAAGTTTGAAGTCACGTAAAGAGTTACGAAACAAGAAAGCTGAGGCTGCAAAGGGCTCAGAATTGGTAGATGATTCGAAGGTCGGAATTGAATCGAAAGCAGCAGAAAATAACAAACAAACTACGGAGTGTACGATAAAGTGCAATCAAAAAGATGCAGATAAGGCTTCTGAAGATGATTTACAGAAGTCTGCTAAGGAAGATCCAGAAACGTTTGTCAAATGCGATGTAGCAAAGTTTCCTAAAGAAGATGTAGCAGAATTGCCTAAGGAGGATTTAGAAGAGAAGGGACCAATAGAAAATACGAAAGGGGATGTTCTTCAGGTCCTGGAAAACTTACCTCTCGAAAAGTTGAAAATGACTTCTGAAAAGGAGAGCTTGAGGCATGAGAAGGTAGCCAAAGATACAGAGGAAGCTGATTGCAATAAAGTTGACCAACTGGAAACGATTCTTGCGAAAATAACCGGCCATCAGGCTGCGCTGTCCACAGAAGTTTTAAGTGTATCCTGTCATGACCCTCCGAGTCGGGAAGACACAGAAAAATTCCAGGATATAATTCTTATTCTTGAACATGAAGCGATATTGCCTATTCATGAAAAGAAAAAAGAGGATGAGGAAGTTTTGGTGATAGAACCTGCTGCAGATAGTAAAAAACCATCAACATCTTCTGAGGAAGGTACTACCATAATCAAGGAAGACCACGGAAAAGATACTTTAGTGAAAGCTAAGGAAGAGACAAAAGAAGTCGTGGACCTTGAAATAGAGAATTTTAAAGGAGACGATAAAATGGATTTTCTTTATATAGCCACAAATACGGCGGTTACTGGAGATAACTCGAAAGATTTGGAAATTGACGTACGCGAACAGGTAGAAGAGAGTGATCCTCTGAAGGAAACTGAAGAGTTAGCAAGTGAAGAGGGCCTTAGCACAAATGAAGGAATAAAGTGGGAGCTACCAAAAGAAGAAGAATGTCATGAGGAAACTTTTCCTGATGAAGTACTGAAGGAGAAGATGAAAGAAGAGAAGGATAAGGAAAATATTGGATTTGCTGCTGGTGTTAAGAAACAAGAAAAAGATATTTCAGAAAGTATAGTGAAATTAGATGAAGAGGAAGCAACCATGCGTAAGTTGAATAGTGGAAAAATTATGAAGACTTGTTCGAAGAAGCAGACCATTGATGTTGAGAGCGAACCTGAAATGGAAGGAAGTAAAGAGAGTGCTTACTATAGGGCTTGGAAGAAGGCAGTCATGTTGGTTTATGATAGACTAGCGACACATAAGTACTCATCGGTTTTCCTAAAACCGATTACTCAAGAACAGGTTCCAGGGTATCACTCTATTATTTTCAGACCTATGGACTTGACTACTATCAAGAAGAATATTGATAATGGAACAATCAAGTCCACAAGGCATTTCCAGAGGGACGTTATGCTTATGTGCCAAAACGCCATAATGTACAACAAACGTGATTCATTTGTGCATAAAATGGCCATCACAATGCAGGAGGAATTTCTGGAACACATGCAGGTGAACGTCAATTAATTTGTTTAGTTAATGTTACGTTTCCTTTTGAAGCAGGAGGAAAGACAATGTAAATTCTATCTTTTTTATTTTTAGATTTTATTACAAGTGACTGGTGAAGTGTCATTTCACAGAGAAACTAAAACACCAGAAAATAGTAGTAGCAGCGAGTCGAGTGAATCTGTCGTAAAAAAGAAGAGAAGTTACGTTACACCGAGTCCTCATGACACCTCAGGAAACAAACGTCGAAAGTCTGCAAATGAATAATTGTGGTTTTCGAGAATATTGAGTTGTTGCGTATTAAGAAACAGTCAATCAATTTCCCTCATCTTGGAATTTATATCAGAGGAAATAATAATGTGTGAGAAAATATTAATTGTATTAGTCAAAGGCGCACAACAGAATATCTGTCCATAAAATTAAATAGAATCGGAAAAGGATAGTATATCTTTTTCACTTTCTAATTTAAAATTGACCGAAGACCTCGGAGATTATATTTCTGTGCAACTTTCAATAAAGGCAAGAATTGCGTACAAAAATTATATTTACGTTATATGTCTCCACATATATTGTTATATCAATAGATCTCTTTGAAAGAATTTCCCCGGTATAATAAATTTCATAACAACATGGCTCCTTATACGGAATAGTTACTAGTAGTTCTAGAAACATTTACACTTATAGCTTACATTTAATAAAAACCTTTTTACCATTTTTATTTTTTATCAATCTAAGCGCCTTCCTTAAATCATTCTGTCGTCATTATTCACACTTATTATTTCATAACATATATGTTTGGATCACGATTTTGTTCGGTCTTACTTTATATTCTTGTTTCAATATTCAAGTAGATCCATAAACTGATTTCCAAATTTGAGCTAAAGCAGTTTATGTATTAACACGTGCAACAAAAACCATGAGTTTTCTCATTGGTTTATCACGGGGAAAATACAAGTTCTTTCAATCTGCGATTTAAACGCGATGATATGTAATTAATATAACTGTACTTAGTAGAAATTTATTTTCGCAATAAAATACAATAATGTGAAAATTACAAAGGACCCCGGTAAGAGCTTATGTGATTTCCGGTCTCAGTGGATTTCGCTAGTTTTTTTGATATGTTGTAGTCCTCGATGTCCTGATCAAAAGTTCTGCGCGTCAGAAAGTGGAAAAATGAACAGTTTTCGAAATATCGAAAGTCAAATATCGATTTTTGCAGGATATTCACAAGTATCGCGCGTACGGTAGTGCATGATAGTGTACAAAGATTATACATTTAATTTTTCATTTCTGGACTTTGTGACCAGCAGAACTTTTGATCAGGAGATCGAGGACTACAACATATAAAAAATTAGCGAAATCCACCGAGATCGAAAATCCCATAAGCTCTTACCGAGGTCCTGGAGAAAAATTATTAAATTATTGTCCAATATTGCAATTTATTATGTCTTATTGTGAAACTTTAGCGTAAAAATACATTTCCAGCAGGGCGACTACAGTGCCCTATTCAAAATTCTTCAAAGAATAATAATCATGAATTTTAAAGGTTAATGGTTAATTAAAACCTTTTATAGGGTCTTAATGGTTTGTTTTAACTTTTGTTCTCATAAGCTGCAAAACGATTATGTTTGCTAGGTCTTATGAGTACTCCAATCAATGTCAAGCATGAAAATATTTCTTCAAATAATTGTCAAATTGATTCAACAAAACCTATTTGTCTAAAAACATCATTTAGCGGGAAAATTATACTTTCGAAATTTGTTAGTGTATTTGGATAGGGCGGTAGCGATTCTGCCTAAATAAGCTGTGCACAGTAAAACACACGGGGCGACTCATTTGAAAATTATTATTTATAAAATTATCTTGTATAAAGGATTATTGTGTAGTTTAAAATGATGAAATTATTTGGACGTTTAAAAACTCAGAACCGGTTCAATATTTTAATGACAAAGAAGAAATAAGGTTTAGTTTTCTTTAAAATAAATGAGAATTTCTAAGCATATTAAAATTGGTTGAACAACTTTCCACGGTTTCGTAAAACAAGTAGAGAATTTAGAAATTAATCATTCATGCTCCTTCAGTTTGAACATTAATTGAGTAACTAGTAACGTGAAGCAAATAGTACAGATTTTAAAGTATAAAATAGAAAAATTTCTTCAAACAATTAGAAAATCCTAACATTCATTGTAATAGACGCAAAATCTAGAAAATGTCGCCTGCATCTAATCAGAGAAAACACGATTTTTAAACAATCAAAAATTATTCTCTAAAAATTGTGTGGTCTACAAATCTGGCAATTTCAATATTTGTTGTTCTTGTCGACTTTGGAATTATGTTTATTGATCCATAAGGTACATATATTGCGCTAAATTCAAGTGATCAGAAATAGTGTTGTTTCTTTATTTTTAAAACAACAGATTATAGGATTTGATATTTTACTTCGATTTTATGTGCTTCGCGTTTGAGGAAGCGTAAATAAAAGTTTACTGCTTTGTTGATACCATGTTTCTATGCAGGTGAGCCAGCTCCATTAAGGATATTTTTATCGAGATATTAAAATAAATACTGAAAAAAAAGTTTTTATTTGAAAATATCAAGTATTTGTTATAATGAACTTTTTTATTTCGTAACTGCATTGAATAAATTAAAAAAATTCATCAACGTTTTATTCTCGACCTAAATAAAAGCGGCAAAATTTTATGTAAATGCAATAAAATAATTATTTTTTCGTTGAAAAACAATAACGAAATTTGAGAAAATGGTTTATTCTGTTATTTATTATGAAACTCAAATTATGCTTTTAATAGTCAGAATACTTAATCGCATTGTCAATATTTATATTACAAGATATGAAATATGCAGAAAAATATAGATATTAGCACTGAAAAAATTACAATTATATAGTTAAATTGAAATTGTTTATACAATATTTACCTTAATTATGATTTACAGCATATTCAGTACATTTTAAAAGCTAGAAACCAAATTCTGGAATAATTCCCGGAAATCAATTATTTCAAATAATTTTATGAGAGTCCCTGAATTAAATATTTTATCAAAGAGATTTTTGTTTAGAAACAATTTTTTTTGTGAATATTTTAAATTCGGTCCTCAAACTGAGAAATTAAATTCAAAGTTATTTGAGCATTTTAGAATATATAAAAAAAGTCGAATTAAGTCGGCGATAGAATATGTCGAATTCACGTTAAAAACCTTTTCTTATAGAAATATTATTTCAAAAAAAGTGTTGTTACACTAATAATTACAAGATGTCTAGGATATTTTACAGTGACATCATAAGATTTTAATAAATTTTTCAAATCAAAGAGCAATAATTATTTCGCGCGTTCTTCTAATGTTCTATTGTTCTAGTTAGTTAAATAATTAGGGTGGAAATTCATCTTAAGGGTGTTTTATGGGGCTCTATCAAAGGGTCCTAAAATATTAAAACTATTACAATTACTATAACAATTATTATTGATTTTCATTTCTTAAATAATTCTAAAAAATGTATAAAATAATAGCAACCCGTAGAACTAAAGTATTTTTGAACAAATTCATATTGACAGTCCATTCTTAATGTTGAGAATATTCTTGGATACTTTTTCGAGAATATTTCTCAATGGCAAATTCTCGAGAATTTCAGAACTCTACCCTTTCTCAGAGTTGATCTTTCTCTCTTGCAGCTGAGAAATGACGTTCTTTTTTCTTTAGCTTTCTGCAACTCGTCTCCTTTTCACCCAGTCTACTGGCTCTTTTTCCACACATTTCCGCTCAGCACCCTTCTTTCTTTTTTCACTCTCTTCTTCCTTCCATCCACTTTCCATCGAATGGGCAGATGATTTATGAACGTATGCTTGGAGAGCCCGGCGGGCTCACACTTTTGAGCATAGAAATCATTTTAATTGGGACCGCACGCTTGGCGAAAAGTCGAGTTCAACGGGATGAAAGTTCGTCGCCCAATAGGGGAGAGAAAAATATCGTGTGACGCGCGTACGATGGGCGGTTTAATTAAGCTTCCGGAGTCGAGCTTTTAAAAGTTCGCAGTACGACGTGGTGAATTCAGCGACTTCAGGGGAAATTTCTTCAAGTGATTTTAAAGCTGGCTGTTATTTGATGAAGAGAACCTAAACTGTTTCTTTTTCTTGATTCCAATGCAAGGCTTGGAAATTAGACATATATTTCGCATGAAAAAGTTTATCAATTGCTAGTATTCAAATATTTTAATTGCAAAAATTTCAATCTGAGAAATATTAGATAAATATATAATGCCCGTCTATCCAAATCTAAATTAATGAAATTTGGCAAATCACATTAGAAAAAAGTGTGCTACTGAATATTTGTAGAAAATACTAATTATGAAATATTTGCTAACGTGATAGTGGAAAATTTACTAATTTCTTAATGATAGTATATCAATTTATATAATTATTAAAATATTATTATAGACATAGGAAACATGATAAACAGGAAACTTTAATAAGGGCCGTGGCTACGTGTACCGAAATTTTGTCATGAATATCCACAGTTTTTGGTACATGTAGACGTTCCCTTTAATACAATAACGCAAATTTATCCACTCTTTCTTTCCACTTTAAATTTTTCTCTAATTTTTTTTTTACAATTATTTTTTCAAATCATTAAAATTTTATAAAGTTTCGATTTTCCAAAATTCAAATTTTGCTTTAGTTAATTAGAAAGGATCATAATATGAAATTTGCAGAATGATATTTTCCTAATTATTACTGAATTTAAATCAATTAAATTTTTTCGGAAATGTCAAAACATTTTTATGTTAATTTATTTGTAACAGTATTAAAGTTTCTCATGAAGACAGAAATGCACTAAATCACTTCTCATATAGGGTAAATATATTGGTAATCAGAAAAATATTCTAAGGTCGGACACCAGTTTTCGGAGGCCATCTATAAAAAGTATTAACTTTTGCAAATTGTCAAAAATCGGTTAGAAAATAAATTCTAATCTCTTTCGTATGATTGAACTTTTGTAGCATTATAAAAATTTATTTCTTCAGTTTTCGTTACTCAGTATAAAAAAATTATGATAAGGATTACTAAAAACGTTGCAAGAATTACAATACCTAACAAAATTCTAAAAGTAAAATTAGTTGAAAACTGCAGTCAAAATATTTAAATTTTCTTGAGAAGAATGATCAAATATGAAGGTCTTTTAATCCATCAATTTTAATGACGACTTCTACTCCTATAATTTAAATATAAAGAGTAACTTTTTAATTTAAGTTTCATAACTTTTGCTTTCTAATTTGAATACAGAATAATTTGAAGTGACATGACGGAGTCAATAATATTATTTCCAGGCAAATACTTTTAGTCATTTTATACATGTCAGTTTCCTTTAAAAATGATCTAGACATTTAACGTTGTTTTTACTTTGATTAGTAGAAATTTATATCGAGGAATACATTTACCGGCTTCTCATTCGATAACCCAAGATAAGAAATACTTAGCTCGGTTATATTCGGATGGGTGTCACCGTACTAGATGGTGTATATTTTCCAGTTCAATGAAATTTATTTCTGGCTATATAGTGGCCACTTATCTCACGTTCGTAAGACGTGGCCATAGGTGTGATTTGCCGCAGTTCTACTGGGAGCCGGTATCATTTTTATTGGCGGCGATTGCTCCCCGTGGGAACCTGCGGTGGTTGTTCAACTTGCTTATATATATATTCGGTTTCGGTTTCGGTT
>JAWWEA010000038.1:13298837-13309028 GCA_035222095.1 Andricus quercuspetiolicola | reverse complement strand
CTCTTGACATTGTCTCTAAAGCTACCAGTACAGAGAGTGATGTCGATGACTTCTTCCCTAACTGAGTTATGAAACGTTGAGGCATTCCCCGTATTAAGAATGTTCAAATCAGTCGCTATTAGGTATTTCAATAGATTATTACCACTTGAGTTGATGTCCGTGCTGCCACACAAAGTATAGTGGGAGTTAGCATCGCACCCCAGCAGAAGAGGAAGACCCCTTACATTGCAGTATTCCACCAGTGTTCATACCTCCTCTGGTGGATTGGCATCGCTGTTACATGAAAAATAGGCCGATCCCATGACTAGCTTCCCAATTCCTCTAAGATCTGTAGCTATCTCCATCAGATCTCGCGAACGTAGCTCTAGCAGCGGGACGACGTGGACTCCCTTCGCCAGTATGCAAGCCCTTGGTTTGGCCGTCTTGAGGTCTCTGTAACAAAAACCAACCCCTGAGTTAGTGAGATACCTATGTGCCTCGCAGCCAAGCCTCTCTGCAGAACCGAAGAGACGCCTTCCCTGTGATGCAAGTCAATTTTGGTTATAGTTAGGCCGGGAGCAGCCATTAGGGCTGTACCCGATTTTCCTTTGTCCCGACAGGCTCCTCCTGTCCCTGTCCGGCAACCTTCAAGTTGACCTGTCCAAGCTGATAAAAGGGCCTGTTGTTCAAGGCCGCAAGAGCCCTCGTCTACGACTCAGGAATTTACACAACTACCAGTTGCCTAAAACCTCCCGTTGCGTTTTTTCCTGAGGTCTATCGTGCCTGACGATCCACCAAGACGCTGTCTCTACTGAGGGGTTGAATCACTATAACCTTCAAAGGATTACAAACAAGTCTTTTATTTTACCCGGAAACAACGCCGTCGCTCTCTCGATCTTTCGGAGCAATTAAACCCCACACATTTTAAGGTTAGCATCTTCCCAGGGCTTTGACTCGGCAACTATATTGTGTAGCCAAGCTTTAGCCACTGGGTCGGCTGCGACAAATATGAAGACTCCTCCCCTCCAGAAGGAAGTCTCGAATTTTGGCTGCTGGGCTGACTTGTGCCGCGCATAGGCTTAGCCTTTTGCTTCTGTCATTCTCGCTATTTTAATGCGACTTTAGTTTATTCAATAATCTTAGTATTGGATTTCAGTGGAAGGTATGCTTTATATAAAATATACATCCGATTACCTCATATTTGATTAAATACTTGCGTAATTAAATAAACATTGATCCGATGTTTTAAGAAAAAAATACAAGAATAATATGGAATTCAATGTTTCTAATTCTTAATTAGAACAGGTAAATTTTTTTAAGTTTTTTCATTCTTCGCTTTGTTATAAAAAGAAAGTGTTTGCTTTTATGTTACCAAAAGTTCAAGCTGACACCAAAAATGAAGAATTTCATAAATCAACTAGTAAGGTAAATGTCCCAGCAGTAATCGTGACGGCTCAAGTAATCGTGGAACTTTGTTATAATTTGAATGTATTTTTAACAAAATATGTTAAAAGTAGCATTTAATTATGAAATCCACTTCATTTGAGCATTTTATGATAGCAAATAGTAATTATATTCACTCAAACTAAATAAAAAGCAAGAAAATTGCAATCACGAGTTTGAGCACGCCTAGGGCGCGCATCTGTTAGATCTCGCGCTTCGCGCTCGATAATATATTTACCTCCCGCTACGCGCTCGCTTTTGTTGAAGCTCATTCGGCTTTAACGAGCACACTCTCATTATGCAACTCGATTTTGTCTAAAGTATGAAGTTGTCTGCATTAAGTTCCAATCTGTTATATCAAATGAATATTATTTTTATTTCTGTACCTGTGTCTAGGACTGCTTATACCAAAATCGAAAAATAATGTACACATTTTATTTTTCATGATTATTTTAATATTTATCCCTTATTTTGCACTAATTTTTATTCTCAGCCAACCTGACAAATGTATCATTTCAATAAATTTATATGATTATAATTCATAATATTCATTGATATTGAAATAGGTGTGTTTTCATTGTCTTGTTTTTATAATCAAAAAGTGGGCATCCTATAAAAAAAATTATGTTACTTAAAATTTTATTGCACACTGTGTCGTTTTTCTAAGAACTTAATTCGTTTATTTTTAATGGAATTTTTTATGAGTAAAAACTACGCGTCCTATAAAAAAATGATTGAAAACAAATTTGTAGATCTTTCTTGGATGGATAATTTTTTATTGGTCATCTTTTTTCGTTTCGTGCATAGTTTGACCGCAAAATGGAATTTTCATTATTTTTGTTCATAGTGTTTTGTGGGTCGAAATTTGAGTTTTCGATTTTTCAAGGAAATTCGAAAAGTTGTTACGATTATCTTGTAGGGCTTTCAAAATGCCACGTTTTTCTATTACAGACTTTTTTTCACATCTTGCGTTGTTTGGCTTAAAATTTTCATTTTTGTTTATTTTTCTTAATCTTGAAAATGGTGTAACTCTCATAATTTTTTTCAATCGAAGAATGTTGTTGAAATAAATTTTTCGACTTTCCGAATACTACAAACAGCCGTACATAGAACTTTTAAATCTTAAAAAAAATCCTGTCAAAAATTTTGAAAATGCTCCAACTTTTTGAATTCTTATCCAAAATAGCTGGCTAACGACTCGGGGGGTATCAAAATGTGGAGATTTGATAAAAACTGACTAAGTCAAATTCGATGTAAAAATAATACCTTCTCATTAGGATGAGAATGTAATATACGAGTTGTAAACAAAGTAAATAAATTCTTAACTAAAAAAGATCAATTACAGAGAAAAACTAGAATAGCCACATTTTCAGACAAAAAAATTACTTTTCATTTTAAAAAAACAAATTTTCAACTAAATTGGTCAATTTGTAACTAAACTGATGAACTTTCAATTTAAAAAATGAATTATTAACCAAAAAGTTGAATTTTCAACAGAAAAATAAATTTTCTACCGAAGAAGACAATTTTTTGATGAAAAACATTAACTTCCAACTAAAAGAGATAAGCATTCAACCAATAATAAAAAGGTTAAATTTTAAGCTGAATTATTAGTTTTCAACTCAAAAAAAAAGAATTTTGAACAATTTAGTTGAATTTTCAAACGAAAAAAAAGAACTTTCAACCAAAACTCGGAATTCTTATTCACGAAGATTAATTCTCTACCAAAGAAGATGAATTTTTAAGGAAATAATTGAATTTTCATTTTAAAAAAATGAATTTTCAAATCAGAAAAAAGACATTTTTCACAAAATAGCTGAACCCTCAAACAAAACTGGTTACGTATCAACCAAATAGTGGAATTTTTATTTTAAAAAATGGATTATCAAAAAAATGTGACAGTGAAATTATCCCTTAATCACGTTAATTGACAATAAAAAACAAATTTTCCACAAAATAGTTCAATTTTCAACCAAAGAAACGAATTTTCAACAAGATAGTTAAATTTTTAAATAACGAAATGAATTTCCAACCAAAAAGAGGCATTTTGAACCAAGAAGAATAATTTTCTATTAAAAAAGAACATTTTTAACAAAGTACATGAATTTTCCACGAAATAGTTAAATATGAATAAAAAAAGGATGAATTTTTAACAAAAAAATTAAATAGTTGAAATTTATAGTAAAAAAATGTCATATGTAATGAAGAAACAAATTTTCAAAAAAATACTTCAATTCCCAATAAAAGAAATTAATTTGCAATCAAGAAAACTAATTTTTTACCAAGAAAGATTACCGCAAAAGAATTTTCAACTAAAGTAATGAATTTTAACAGAAAAAATCTTAAAATTAAGTATTTTGTAAGATCTTCCGGTAGACTTCTCCCAAATAGTCTTACCAGGGCCGGATTAACAAGTAGGCAGAATAGGCAGTTGCCTGGGGCCCCCGATTTCAGGGGGCCCCCGAAAAATGAAAAAGACTTCTAAAATTTTCTTACAAACATAAAATTCTAGAGAGTGAACAGAACTGAAAATAAATTTTACTCAAATAAATAAAACTCAATTGATTTTGTATATTTTGTATATTTTGTAAAACATTTGAATTTGTATATAAGACGGAGAATTCGCTCTACGGGGAATCCCCGTACAGCGTCAAGTCTGAGAATGCTCACCGTAAACAATTACATAGTGTGAAGTGAATAGAATATCCATGTTATTATCACGTAAAAGTCCGCGTTTTTTTCTTTTCCGTAGTGAGACCATTATTTTTCGAGAGTGATAGTTTAAGTGCAATACACTAGTAAATACTCAAACTATCGTTAGCGTCTTAAGTTGGTATTATGTAAAAAAATGTCTCGTTCATATTTAAGTGGTGCGCAAAAAAGAAAGGTTGCCGAAGAAAAACGATCACGAACAAGTGCAGTGTTAGAGAAAGTTCCAAAACTCGACAATTATTTTCATCGGAACGTAAAAACACCAAATTCATCAGGCAGTCAAGGACTTGCAACTAGTCCTGAATTGAACGATGATCCAGTCAACTCAACACCTGAATCTTCAAATCAATCTCTTGTGGGCGAAAGTGTACATAAAAATAAAGGTGTAGAAATTTCGAACCGTTCCAACGATCCAGGAAAATGGGAAAAATTTAGTAGTGAAGATGTAAGATTTTGGATTGAACATGGGCCATCCACATGTCAAAATTCGACTGGACCATTCGAATCATCTAAGCGTCGGTATGAAAACGAATCAACATCGAGATATTGTTCGCCCAACGTATTTTTTGGGACTAAACCAAATGGAGAAAAAACAAACCGAGATTGGCTTATTTATTCACCAATGAAAGGTAATGTATGATTTGAATCAAAATTCTTTCAAGAAATTTACTCTATTTTTTTAGAAAGAATCAGGATTTTTTCTAGCAATAAAAAAAATCCTAAAAAAATAAACCTGAAGGTTAAACGAATTCGTTTAAAAAGTAACTTCCAATTTCTTATACTTGAAAATTTATGATTAACTTGTAATATAACCAAGTTACATTAACTTAAACAAGTTACATTAACTCAACCAAGTTTCTTATAAAAAGTTGCTACAAATATTGTAATATGGCACTGCAATCACTGCAATTTCACATTGAACTTGTAGAATTAACACATTAATCACGGTGAAACATTTGCAAACCGACCTGTAATTTTTAACTACTTTTTTTACAGTGTGATGATTCTCTAAATACTTCCATTACAGATTTTTTCGAATTTAGCCTTCGTTTTCGATTTACTCATTGAATTAATTTTTTTAAAAAGCATGCTTTTGATCACGTAATATTGGTCCTTTTTTTCGAACAAAAGACTAGTTGTGTCCTCTTATTAACCTGATCACGTTTCTGGAATAAAATAGGTCAAAAACTGCACGAGAAAAAATTTGAAATAGCGGTCAATGAGTATTTTTTTTATATTCTCTGACCTTGAAAAAACATTCAGAGAAAAGAAAACGGAAAACGACAGAAAACCGGAAAGCCGGTCGAATAAATAGACCTAACATTCAAAAAACCTGTAAAGAAAGTATCCAGGGGGTCATTACCAACCATTCTAGACAGGTTTCGTTTTTTTGTAATTTTCAAAATTATTTTTTGGCACACAGTGTAATCGATAATAATAATTTTTTGTTTTTATTCACAGGGTCTGTCTATTGTTTTTATTGCAAGCTATTTCCACCACCCGACCAATCGATAAAACTTTCTCGTGAAGGATTTGATGACTGGAAAAACATCGGAAGTCATTTACAACAGCATGAAAAAAATCCAAAACATCGGGAGTGTTTGCTGATTTACCGGCAAAAACGGAAGGACGAAAACAATCTGCCAGAACTACTCGAGAATGAACTACTAAGTGAAAAAAAATACTGGCGCGACGTTTTAAAACGGGTAGTTGCTGTCATTACCACATTAGCAGAGCGAGGTTTGTCATTCAGGGGTTCGAATGAGCAATTCGGGGTGCCGGACAACGGAAATTATCTAGGGTTACTTGAACTCGTTGCGAAATTTGATCCTTTTTTGCAAGGTCATATTGTTAGATACGGCAATGCTGGGACAGGTGTAACTTCTTATTTATCGAAGACGATCTGCGAGGAGTTCATTAACATTATGGGTAAGAAAGTCAGATCATACATTTTAAAAGAGGTTACTTCGGCTAGGTATTTTAGCTTATCTGTCGATTCGACTCCTGATGTATCGCATGTTGATCAATTATCTATTATTTTAAGATATGTTTCTCCGAACGATTTTCAACCAGTCGAAAGGTTTATAACTTTTCTTCAGTTGGAAGGTCATACTGGTGAAAGTCTAGCGAATCAAACTTTAAAGTTTCTTACTGAAGACTGTGGTTTAGATATTCAAAATTGTAGAGGACAGTCATATGACAACGCATTAAACATGTCCGGAAAGTATAAAGGTGTGCAAGCAAGAATATTGAGTTTGAATGAGAATGCGATCTATGTTCCCTGTTCCGCGCATTCCCTTAATTTGGTTGGAGAGCATGCTGTGAAGTGCTGTTTTTATGCAGTAGATTTTTTCGCCATTATGCAGACATTATATAATTTTTTTTCCGCTTCCACCTATCGTTGGGGCGTATTAAAAAATAAAATAAACAATGAGAAAACTTTGAAGACATTGTCAACTACACGCTGGGAAGCACATTCGAATGCGACGAATGCAGTTTACGATTCATTTGATATCATATTAGAGGCTCTAGAAATTATTGCTGATGATGAATCACAAAATACTGATACTCGTTATGAGGCGACGTGTATCGCGAATAAAATGCAAAAATTCGAATTTGGCTTCATGTTGATTTTATGGAACTCCATTTTGACTTCTATGCGTTCAGTGAGTAAGTCATTGCAAAGTGAAAAAGCAGATTTGCAAACGTGTGCTTTTTTGTACGGATCGTTAGAAGAGATTTTAGTTTCATTCCGTGAAAAGTTCAATGATTTCGAGGAAAAAACAAAACAATTATTACCTGGTGTAGGTTATACAGAGATCGTAAAACGTACTCGTCGTAGAAAAAAACAACCTGATGACGGAAATGCTCCAGAAGTAGAATTTTCGCCACGCGATGATTTTAGGACAAAAGGTTTCCTCGAAATCATCGACAATCTTCACAGTGAAATCAAACGACGTGCGAAAGTGTATATGGAAGTTTCAGAGAGATTTGCATTTCTCATCAACTTTTCTCTAAGTGATGGAGACCTCCACGAAGCTATAAATAACTTAGTTCGTTATTATTCTAGAGATTTGGAAGAATTTTTCATTGAAATGAAACAATTCCAAAGTTACGTGAACTCCAGATACACTGATGCACAAAAAACTCATAGTCATTTGTATAAGATTCTAATGGAAGATCAATTAGCTGATGTATTTCCTAACACAGAAATAGCTCTTCGGATTTTTTTAACATTAATGATCACAAATTGTTCTGCCGAACGATCCTTCTCGCAATTGAAAAGAATCAAAGCTGCTGAAAGAGCTACAACGCGACAAGAGCGACTCGAGATGTTAGGTATACTTTGCATTGAATCAGATTTATTGAACAAAATCGATATTGATGATATAATTGATGAATTTGCCGAAAACAAATGTAGAAAACGACATGTTTGAAATGTAGATGGTAATTTTATTGATATTATTACATTGTGACAATAAAATTTTTATGAAAAATATAAGTTTTTGTTTTTTATTCGAGAAAAGAAGGGAAAGGACGTGAAAAAAGGGCCCCCAAATCGATGGTTGCCTAGGGCCCCGTTGAGGGTTAATCCGGCCCTGTGTACATCTTTAGTTGAAAATTGATAGTTTTTAATTTAAAATTCAACTATTAGAAAATTCATATTTTTGGGTAGAAAATTCAACTGTTATGTAGGGAATTTACTATTTTGGTTTTAAAATTCATCTCTTTTGGTAGAAATTTGATCTTTTTTGGTTAAAAATACAACTGTTTGGTTAACAATTAATATGTTTGGTTTAAATTAGAACTATTTTGTTGATTTTTTGTTGTTGCGTGAGTTCAACTGTTTTTGATTCAAAATTATTTAATTTTATGTATTTGAACAAACATTAGTTGATTGTTATCGATCGAACACAAGATAAATATCTGGCAAGGGTATCATTTTATAGATTTCAGGAAGGGGGGCAAATTTACATATTGATACTCAACTAAAAAAAAACTTTTTAAAAAATAAAATCTTAAAGTTCGTCAAATTAAATGCTATTTTAGTAGTTTTAATAGATTTTTGATAATTTTTTTAAATTTTTTGTTATAACACGCAAGATATACATCTGGCAAGGGTATCATTTTATAGATTTCAGGAAGGGGGGCAAGTTTACATATTGATACTCAACTAAAAAAAAAAAAACTTTTTTAAAAATAAAATCTTGAAGTTCGTCAAACTAAATGCTATTTTAGTAGTTTTAATAGATTTTTGATATTTTTTTAAAAATTTTTGTTATAACACGCAAGATATATATCTGGCAAGGGTATCATTTTATAGATTTCAGGAAGGGGAACAATTTTGAACTATGAACTGCTATTCCTATTTTGCTTCGTTTTCGAGAAAAATGAGATTTTGAAACGGTAAAAATTATATTTCTTCAATTTTGGGGATAAACCCCCATTTTCTTTCCTTTGAAGCTCAGGAACCTTAATAATCTCATGGAGCACATTATTTACATAGTCAGTGGACTAAGAACAAACGGTTTTAAAAATAAAATATCAAAGTTCATTGAAATAAATGCTATTTTAGTTAATTCCTACCGATGTTTTCTATATTTTCGAAAAATTTATTAAATTAAACAATATAAACATCTGTAAAGAGTACAATTCAATAGGCTTCAGGAAGCTAAACAATTTTGAACTATTAACTACTGTTCGTATTTTGCGGCATTTTCGAGAAAAATGAGATTTTTAATTGTTAAAAATGAATAAATCTTTTTTCATAGAAACGCACAGTACTATTTTTTTTCTTTCATGGCTCAAAATAACCGAGGGACATCTCCGAAATACGTGCAAAAGGAAAAAGAAAAAATTTAGGTTTTATTTTTAAAGATTTATTTTAAGTTTTGAAGGCTTCAAAATGTGTAGAAAAATAATCTGTAAGATTTTATGCCAATTTTTTAATTTTGCAGGATTTAAAAATTTGTCACTCAAAAATATTTTCGAACGAGAGAAAATTGAAAAAGATTTTAAAACATTTCAAATGGTTTCCTAAATTTTCAAGAAAGAATGTAGAAGGTTTGGAAGGAAAGTTATTTCAATTTTTCAAAATTACAAAATATAGTAAAAGTAACCGGAATTTTTTTTTGTAAAAAATTGTAATAATATTCGACTAGTTCAAGGGATATTTAGAAGCTATTTAAGAATTTTGAAATATTTCAAGAGAATACAAAAAATTCTCTTAAGTTTCCTGGGAAATATTTAAATTAGTTAAAACATGTTTAGGAATTTGAGAAGTTTTGAAGATATTACCAATTTTCTTTAAATTGAAAAGGTTTCTGAAAATCTATCAAACACTTTTAATTTTTTCCAAACTTCTAAAGTCCTAAATATATTTTAAACTGGCTGGCATTTTTTCACAAAAAAAAAATTTAGACGCATCTGAAATCTTCAAAAATCTTGTTGAATTTTCTCAAGTATCTCAGGAAAATTATATTTTTCTAACTTTAAAAGCAAACTGATAGTACTTCTTTCCTTGTTCTCACATTGCAGTATCTAATTTTATCTACAATTCAAGTGTGTTCTAAAAGTTTGAACAAATAAACAGTTATTCGAAATTGGGGACAACCTCTGTTTATTCTCCTTCTCTTTTTTTGAATGTGAATGAAGACAAAGAATATGAAAAAAAAAAGAAAAAAAACGAGAAATGTCACCAAAGAGGTGGGAGAAACAGGCGAATACTGGGAGAGACCATAAATCACATGATTGGGTTTTTGATAAATTTATCCCCCCTCCCTCCCCACACGTAGCCGTCCGTGATTTTGGTTGGGTCCCCACCATTCCCTTTTTAGTCACGTGATATATCAGGCTTGCCCAGAGAGGGGAAATATTTTGAAACTTCTCAATTGCCAGGTGGAATTTACCCATCTGCACTGCTCTCTCCTCATGCAATTTCAGGGGAGCAACCACCTCCCCCTAAGCCACCCACTTTCCTAATAGTCTTCTAAGCCTCTAAGGTTTTCTAATCAGGAACAAACAGATTCAGGAAATACAAATACTTTAAAGAGTAAT
>JAWWEA010000038.1:12195290-12205481 GCA_035222095.1 Andricus quercuspetiolicola | reverse complement strand
TTACTTATAAGCCACATTTCAAGTTTTATTTTCTATTTTTGAAAATTGAATCCTTATATTTTGAAAAGATTTAACCCTGGATGATGCCGAGATCCATGCGTAAAAACTGGATCTTATAAATACAGTTATATACGCCATCTTGAAAATTAACAAAGAACCATAATCAACCCTCTCATGACTACTCATCGTCGATCCACCCCACGCTGATAGCACCACATAACCTTAGTTGCATTAGCAAAGTCGCTAATAGTCTTTTCTGTTAGTACAAGTCTCGTCGTCAATTTTTCAAGAAAAATTAAGATATCTTTGCAGATCTACTCTGCTTTCTATATTTTCAACATAATGAATGGCATGGACCTATCTCCTATAATCATTGTGAACCGCTTGTGCGGTCTTTCAAAGCTTTCATTGTTTAGAAAGAAAGTACCCTTGATCTTCTTATCTACGCCACGAGCCCGGTTATTTCTTTTTGCTGTAGACGATACGGATCTCATCTCTGGTGTAATATTTCAGCATCCTACCAGTAGATGAGTTATCTCCTTGAAACTGAAACACAACATTAGCGTTATTGTATTGCTTCTTAGTTGTTAGATCGTTAAAATAATTGACCTTTATAACGTGTCAGATTGATTTCTTAAGGCTATGTCAAACTTACCAGATTTCATTTTGTAATCAAACTATGCAAGATACGAAAAAAGATGATAAAACAAAAAATGTGCTCCCAAAAAAGATCTACAAATTTTTTGATAAGCACTTCTTGATTAGACGTGTGGTTTTTATTTTATTGGTGAAAAATAACATTGGAAATATAAAAAAATTTGGAAAAACCACACAAGCTACGAAAAAGAATTAGTAACCAAAAAGAGATACAAGTTTGTTATAATTTATTACATTTTCATCATTTGTGATTGAGAAAGTATTAAAATTGTCCGAAATTTGACACCACCAAATTCAAATTTCGAACCAAACGACGCAAAATAGAAAAAAAGCCTCAAAGAGCAATTACAGCTTTTGAAATGACCTGAAAGATTTCTTTTAACCATTCTTCAATAGGACTTGTCATTTTTGTTTTATTTATCGAAAGTACAATATAGAAAATCGAAAATTCAAATTTCAAACCAAACGGTGTGAGATAAGGAAAAAAATGGCAACAAGGAATTGCGGCTTTTAAAAAGTCCTAAAAAATTTACTTGAATCATTTTTTGAAAGGACTTGTCATTTGGATTTTATTCATCGAAAATACTATGAAAATAAGTCGAAAATTCAAATTTCGAGCTAATAAATGACACAAAATATGAAGGAAAATATGGGAACTGCAGCGTTTAAAATATCCTACAACATTTCTTTATGCCATTTTTTGCCAGAACACGCATTTTTAATTTATTTATTGAAATTGATATGAAAAAATAGAAACTTTTAATATTACGCCAAAAGACGTGAGATACGTAAAAAATCTAAAAGCAGACTTGCAGGATATTTTGTTTTATCCATAAAAAATATGAAAACAAAAATCCTATTTTTAGCATAGCAACGCGAGATAGGGAAGAATGTCGGATGAAAGGATTGTAGTTTTTCATTGTAAGGTAATTCAGAAAATAAATATACATTTAAAAATTTCTGTGAAAAATTGAGCGCGTAGCGCGAGTGTCACGATGAGAATGTGTACCTCAAAGCCCACAGAGCTTTGAGCAATTAATCTTTAATTATACTTAATTACATAGAGAAATCAGAAGATGAAGATGCATATAAATACTGGGATTTGAAAGAGACCTTTTTGGTACAGTTTCATTATAGCATTCCAAGTGTAAAGAGTAAATGTCCGAGCGCGAAATTTAACAGACGCGCAAAACCGGCACTAAGCGTATAAGAAAAGTGTAACCAGTGGAAGAAGCTATAATTATTATTATTTAATTATTATCATTATTTAATAATTATTATTTAGAGGTACTTTCAATTAATTCCAATCAAATAAATAATAGTATCAGGAATTTCATCTCAATGATAAGGTAGGTATCCTGAGTGATTTATAAGATTTTTGAATAAAACATCGATGTTCGGTAAACATCGAAAACATCGATGTTTTTCTATCGATGCATCGATGACATCGATGTCCATTATTTTTGACATCGATGTTCGGCAACATCGATGTTTCGATTTTGTAAGCAAACATAGATATAGATGAATTTCGATATTTATATATCGTAAGAATTAATTTAATTCAATTAATAGTTAAGATACTATATGTGTTCATAGGGGAGAGTGACCATCACTGGATTTCTGTAAGCAGTTGATATTTTTAATTATTTGCAAAAACATTTAGAGCACTAGATATATTTTGAACAAAGACCATCTGACGTCCAGAATTAAAATTACAATTCTGAACAATTTTAGATTACGTTAGTGTTTCTGTCAGAAATCAAAAACATTGTCCTTGCTTTTCTATCACTTTAGATAATAGATACTACGAAATACAAAAATGTTGTATTAGTATTAATTTCATATTATAATTTGAAAAACTGCGTGAGATAAAAAAATATTCTTAGAAATATTTTGGTAAGGATTGCCAAAATTCTAGGACATTTCCCATGCAATAAAGAAAAAACATGTAATAGAGATGAGATGAAAATTTCAAAGTCTGGGTACCAGAAATAATATTTTAAAACAAATTTTTCTTTAACAAGGCTTTGAATAATTTTTTTATCCCCAAAATTTGATGCAATAGCTATCAGAACAAACATACATTTGAACAATTTAAAGTTTTCTTGGCGGAAAAAATGTTTGGATGTGGAAATCGACAGGTGCACAGAAGATTTATGACTAACAACAAATAAGCTAATTGTTTAAAAAATGGTTTAAAAGACAATAAGCCGCACCTAGATATTTTCGGGGTAAATGCAACAGTGTTGTTGGTTTTTCGATCCGACGCTTATTTTGTTTGGAAAACTTGCAAAAATATAAAAAATAATGTAACGGTTTAACAAATTGTATGAACAACAACAAATTCGCATCTAGATATTTCGGAAACAAACCTAGAGATGTTTTTAGTTTTTCGATATGACCTTTAGATTTTTTATAATTGATGACAAAAGTTTCAAATCCATATCTACAGGTACATAGCAAATGCTCGCTTAACAGCAAATGCTCTTATTATTTAAAAAATAGTTTTCAGAAAACCGCACCTAGTTATTTTCACGGCAAATGCAATAGCTTTATTGTTTTTTTGATCCGACGCTTATTTTGCTTATAGCAATTGTAGAAACATAAAAAATATTGTAATGGTTTAAAAAATTGTATAAACAACCAAAACTCCGCACCTAGATATTTCGGAAACGAATCTAGAGATGTTTTTAGTTTTTCGATATGACCTTTAGATTTTTTATAATTGATGACAAATGTTTAAAATCCATATCTGCAAGTACACAGCAAATGTTCGCTTAACAAGAAATGCGCTTATTGTTTAAAAAATAGTTTTGAAAAACCGCACCTAGATATTTTTAAGGCAAATGCAATAATGTTGTTGGTTTTTCGATCCCACGCTTATTTTGTTTATGGCAATCGCAGAAACATAAAAAATAATGTAAGGGTTTAACAAATTGTATGAATAACAACAAATCCGCACCTAGATATTTCGAAAACGAATCTATAGGTGTTTTTAGTTTTTCGATGTGACTTTCAGTTTTTTTTATAATTAATGAAAAAAATTTCAAATCCATGTCTATGGCAAACATCAATGTCGTGAAAGATTGGGGTCGAAACAGAAAAATTGGGCCTCAGGACGAACCACTGACATATTTCACTTTCTTCAAAATATTTATATAAAATTCATTGTTTAATACTTTACAAGGATAGTTGATGCGAAAGATGAAAAAGACTTTTAAACTCTCTGTAAAACTAATAATGATTGTTTTCAAATATTTAAATAATGGAGTTAATATTTTTAATTAATCGTTCACTTTTTTATTAAATGAATAATATTTCAATAATCTTTTTATAAATACAAATGGTAAGGGGCTTGGTCAGGGCCAAAGTGGGCCTTCCTTATAGATACCCCAGTCTAGCCCTCACTGGATTAGGCGTTTTATTTTGAATCTGGCCCTGACTGGAATGCCTGGTGGGAGCCAGATTATGACAGATCTAGCCCTAACCAGGGCCACGCCAAAATTTCTGCACTGGTTTGATAATCTCCAATATAATTAAATAAAATATTGAAATTTATGTAGGTACTTGGCGAACTTTTTTTCATACATAGTTTTTTTTTGAAATCCTAAAGTAACAGTAACTTTACAGTTATAAAAATAAAAATATATTTTTAAAAAGTCGTTAAGCTAAAAAATCAATATTTGTAATGACAAAAAATACATTATTTTTTCATTATGCATGTTTTTTTCAATATTTCAAAATTATACAATGTTCAAAAAATGTATTGAAGAGCCTTTAATTGCAAATCATGAAAATTGAATCCCATTGAAAATTTTCGAATTTAAACTACAAATTTAAAAAAAATGTTCAAAATTACGTTATTTTAACCTATGAATTTCGAATTGAAAACTCTTGACTTTTGATGTTCTAAATCATTCAAATTTGAGAATTTTGATTTATACATCTTTAAAATTAAATAACCTTCAATTGCAAATTTTAAAAATTGAAAAATTTTCCGTTGTTAATCTTCGAAATTAAACAATATATTTAAAAAAAGTTCAAAATTACCTCGTTTTGAACTATAAAAATTTCCAAATTGATGAATCTTTAATTGAAAATCTTAAAAATTGAAGAATTTCAAATTACGAATCGTTAAAAATGAACATTTTCAATTATAAATCTTTAAAATTGAACTATTCTGAAAAAAACTTTTAAAATTACACAACTTTAAACTATAAATCTTGCAAATTGAATAATTTTTAATTACATATTTTTGAAATTAAAGAGTTTTTAATTTTTTTTTAATTTACATACAAATAAAAATTATGCAAATTTTAATTTTTATAATTAAAAATTCTGTATCGCTGATGATTTTTATTTAAAATTTCTTCAATTTAAAAAATTTGGAATTGAAAACTATTGGTTTTCTGAATTATGCAAATTTAACGATGTCGCTTTTTACGTCTTTAAAATTTAAGAATCTTCAGTTACAAATTTTTAAAATTGAAAAATCTTCCATTGTAAATCTTCAGATTTGAATTATTCATTCAAAAAAAAAAATGTTAAAAATTACGTCATTTTAAACTAGAAACATTCCAAATTAATGAATCTTCAATTGAAAATCTTAAAAATTGAAGAATTTTAAATTGCAAATCGTTAGAATAAGAAATTTTTTAATTGTAAATTTCCAAAATTGAACTAGAGATTAAACTATCTTAAAAATGAAAGCTCAAAATTAAATCTCTTCAAATTAGAAATCCTGGAAATTAAATAATCTTGAATTAAATGTTTTCGGAATACAAGAATTTTCAATCACAACTCTTTAAAATTGTAAAACTTTGACTTGTGAATCTGAAATCATTTTAAAAAATTTAGAATTAAAAACTTTTCAATTTTAAACTTCAAATTCATCAAAATTTAGGAATTTTGATTCATGCATCTTCTAAATATAAAGAATTTTTATTTTATATTACCAAAATTAATTAGAAATTGAAGAATCTTCAATTTCAAATTTTCAAGATAGACCTATCTCAAAAAAATGTTAAAAATTTCATCATTTTAAGCAATAAACATTCAAAATCAAATAAGTGTCGAAAATGGAAAACATCAGAAAGATTTCAAATTTCAGAATCACTCTGAAAAATATTTCTTTTAAATAAAAGGAACCGTTTCTTTAATTTGAAACAAATATTTTTCTGAATGATTCTGGAATTCTAAGTCGTTCGGATGTTTTCCATTTTTGATACCTGTTTGACTTTGAATGTTTACCATTTAAAATAATAAAATTTCTGGCGCCTATTTAAAATGGAAATCTTGAAAATTTGTAATTGAAAATTCATCAATTTTTAACGTGCATAAATTAGAAAGATGTGATTTTGATTTTTTTTTCAATTTTAAGGATGTATAAATCGAATTTCTTCAATTTGGAAGACTTTAAAAATCAAAATTCGAGAGTTTTTAGTTTTGACTCTTTTAAATTCATGACAAATTTCCGAGTCCAAATTTTACAATTTTGATGAAATGCAATTAAAAATTCTTGTATTTCGGAAATATGTGATTTAAAATTATTCAATTTGAACGATTCACAATTTAGAATTCTTCAATTTCTAAGATTTAGAATTGAAGATTCATTAATTTGGAATGTTCATAGTTTAAAATAACATAATTTTGAACATTTTTTAAATATATGTAGTTCAATTCTGAAGGTCTACAATGGAAAATTCTTCAAATTTTGAATTTGCAATTAGAAATTCTTTAATTTTTAAGATTTAGAATTAAAGATTTATTAATTTGAAATGTTGATAGTTTAAACTAACGTAATTTTGAACATTTTTTAAATATATGTAGTTCAATTCTAAAGGTCTATAATGACAATTCTTCAAATTTTATATTTTCAATTGAAAATTCTTCCATTTTTAAGATTTAGAATTTAAGATTCATTAATTTGAAATGTTTATAGTTTAAAATAACGTAATTTTGAACATTTTTTAAATATATGTAGTTCAATTCTAAAGGTCTGCAATGGAAAATTATTCAAATTTTAAATTTGCAGTTGAAAATTCCTCAATTTTAAAGTCAAGAGTTTTCAATTCCAAATCTTCCGACCTGAAGAGATTTTAAATTTTTAATTGTATGTAAATTTAAAAAATTAAAAACTTTTCAATTTTAGAGATTAACTATTTAAATTTCTACAATTTGAAAGAGTCAAGATTGAAAATTCTTAAATTTTCAAAAGTTAGAATCGAAGATTCTTTAATTTGAAATGTTTATAGTTTAAAGTGCCAAAACTTGAAACATTTTTATCATATATATGGCTCAATTTTAAAGATCTACAATGGAAAATTTTTCAAAATTCTAATTTGCAATTGAAGATTCTTTAATCTTGAAGTCAAGAGTTTTCAATTCCAAATCTTCCAAATTGAAGAAATTTTAAACACATACCGGCAGGAATACAGAATTTTTAATTTAAAAAATTGAAAGTTGCATAATTTTTACTTTATGTAAATTCAAAAAATTAAAAACTTCCATTTTTGAAGATTTACTATATAAATTTCTACAATTTGAAAGAGTTACGATTGAAAATTCTTAAATTTTTGAGACTTGGAATTGAAGATTCTTTAACTTGAAGTGTTTATAGTTTAAAATGACATAATTATAAACATTTTTTAATGTACATATGTAGCTCAATATTGAAGATATATAATAGAAAATTCTTAAATTTTAAATTTGCAATTGAAGATTCTTCAATTTTAAAGTCAAGAGTTTTCAATTCCAAATCTTCCAAATTGAAAAAATTTTAAACATATACCAGCAGGAAATGGAATTTTTAATTATAAAAATTGAAACATGCATAATTTGTCCTTTTATGTAAATTAAAAAAATTAAAAACTCTTAAATTTTTGAAGATTTAGTATATAAATTTCTACAATTTGAAAGAGTTACGATTGAAAATTCTTAAATTTTTAAGACTTAGAACTGAAGATTCTTTGATTGTAAATGTTTTTAGTATAAAATGACATAATTTTTAAAAAAATTTTATATATGTAACATAATTTTGAAGATCTACAATGGAAAATTCTTCAAATTTCAAATTTGAAATTTGAAATTGAAGATTCTTCTATTTTAAAGTCAAGAGTTTTCAATTCAAAATCTTCCAAATTGAAGAAATTTTAAATATATATCAGCAGAAATACAGAATTTTTAATTATAAAAATTAATACTTGCATAATTTTTAATTGTATGTAAATTTGAATAATTAGAAATTTATCAATTTTTGGAGAATAACTATATAAATTTCTACAATTTGAAAGAGTTGCGATTAAAAATTCTTAAATTTTCAAGATTTAGAATTGAAGATTCTTTAACTTGAAATATTTATTTTTCAAAATGACATAATTTTAAACATCTTTTTTATATATGTGACTCAATTTT
This sequence comes from Andricus quercuspetiolicola, assembly GCA_035222095.1. Lineage (NCBI taxonomy): Eukaryota > Metazoa > Arthropoda > Insecta > Hymenoptera > Cynipidae > Andricus > Andricus quercuspetiolicola. Next base: position 12,197,411 of record JAWWEA010000038.1, on the reverse strand, counting down.
AAAGATCCACAATGGAAAATTCTTCAAATTTGTAATTATTGAAGATTTTTCAGTTTTAAAGTCAAGAGTTTTCAATTCCAAATGTTCCAAATTCGAGAAATTTTAAATATAAATTAGCAGAAATGCAGAATTTTCAATTATGAAAATTAAAACTTACATCATTTTTACTTGTGTGCAAATTTAAGAAATTAAAAACTCTTCCATTTTTGAAGATTTACTATTTAAATTTCTACAATTTAAAGAGTTAAGATTGAAAATTCCTAAATTTTGAAGATTAAGAATTGAAGTATTTATTTTTCAAAATGAGATAATTTTAAACATTTTTTTGTATAGATGTAGTTCAATTTTGAGGATTACCAATGAAAAATTCTTTAAATTTTAAATTTGCAATTGAAGATTCTTCAATTTTAAAGTGAAGAGTTTTCAATTCCAAATCTTCCAAATTGAAAAATTTCCAAATATAAATCAGCAGAAATACAGAACTTTCAAGTATAAAAATTAAAACTTTCATCATTTTTAGTTGTATGTAAATTTGAAAAATTAAAAACTCCTCAATTTTAAAGATTAACTATTTAAATTTCTACAATTTTAAAGAGTGACGATTGACAATTCCTGAATTTTTAAGACTTAGAATTGAAGATTTTTCAATTTGAGATGTTTATAGTTTAAATTGACATAAATTCAAACTTTTTTTTGTATATGTAGCTCAATTTCAAAGATCTACAATAGAAAATTCTCAAATTTTAAATTTGCAATTGACGATTCTTCAATTTTAAAATCAAGAGTTTTCAATTCCAAATCTTCCAAATTGAAGAAATTTTAAACATAAATCAACAGAAATACAGAATTTGTAATTATAAAAATTGAAATTGGCATATTTTTTTATTTTATGTAAATTAAAAAAATTTTTAACTCTTCAATTTTTGAAGATTTACTATATAAATTTCTACAATTTGAAAGAGTTACGATCGAAAATTCTTAAACTTTTAAGACTTAGAATTAAAGATTCTTTAATTGGAAATGTTTAAAGTTTAAAATGACCTAATTTTAAACATTCTTTTATATATGTAACTCAATTTTGAAGATCTGCAATGGAAAATTCTTCAAATTTGTAATTATTGAAGATTCTTCAGTTTTAAAGTCAAGAGTTTTCAATTCCAAATCTTCCAAATTGAAGAAATTTTAAATATATATCAGCAGAAATACAGATTTTTATTTATAATAATTACAAATTTCATAATTTTTATTTTGTATGTAAATTTAAAAAATTGAAAACTCTTCAATTTTTGAAGATTAACTATATAAATTTCTACAATTCGAAAGAGTTACGATTGAAAATCCTTAAATTTTCAAGATTCAGAATTGAAGATTCTTCAATTTTAAGGTCAAGAGTTTTCAATTCCAAATCTTCCAAATTAAAGGAATTTTAAATATACATTAGAAGAAATACAGAATTTTCAATTATAAAAATCAAAACTTGCATAAATTTCTACTTGTATGTAAACTCAAGAAATTAAAAACTCTTCAATTTTTGAAGATTTACTCAGCCAATTACCTACATAAATTTTAATATTTTATTTAATTATCTTGGAGGTGATCAAATTTATAAAATAAAAAAATATATATCCGAATACAAATGGTAGAAAACTTAAAAATAAGAGCCAAGCGAACTTCAATTTATTATCAATAATTATATTTTGCAGTACTTTACATTTAAGCATATATTTTAATTTGATAATTAATGCAATCAAAATACGAAACATATTGTAAGCAAGCTATTTGTGCTAGTTTCGTTAAATTGCGATTTAGTTGAGTAAATAATCCTATTTACTATCATAACTTTACATTTTTAACAAAAATTGAGAAGAGTAAAATTGAAATTTCTAATTTCTATTACAATCTTTTATTGCAATTACTGAACTTCAACGTTACACTATAAGTTTGGATACATGAATTTCGTATAGGGTTAATTTTAGAAACATATTACGTAACAAAATCAATTCGAGCGATGTCCAATGCCACACCAGCTACCTGTTTACTGTTCCCCCACCTATGTGCTGTTCCCCCACTGAGCGGTTTCCCCTCACGCCACCGAACTGATGTCGCCGACCCTGGCAACGA
>JAWWEA010000038.1:11856522-11874741 GCA_035222095.1 Andricus quercuspetiolicola | reverse complement strand
TTCATTTTTCAAGAATCATAAACAGAAATTCAAGACTTTAGAAAACAAGATGTTTTCTAAGAAATTCTCTTCGATGATGTCGATTTTAAGTACTTCCTAAACAATTTATTTGTTAATTTTGTTGATTTGATGGATAAACTAAACCCGAAAGATAAATATAGTTGAAAAATATGTATATAGTTGAAAATCAAAAACATTTTATCAAAATCTTACTTCTTGAAATTTAAATATTTAAAAATTTACCTTTCTTCAGAAAACATCAAGAAATATATAAACATTAGGTGTTTGTAGAAACAAAGTTTTGGAAATCGGAAAAAATATGCAAAAAAAGTGGTGTACATATTAGGACCCCAAAAAGTATATTCAATTTAGAGCTGATTTTTATGTTGCTGGGTTTTACATATTAGTTTAACGTTGTTAGATTTTTTGTGAATGTTTTTTGATTGGGATTAAAAAAATATAAAAAAAGAAGGAAGGGAATTTGGCTAATATACTGAATTGTGCAGGAGTGCTGGGCCTCCATATTGACCAACGCCATGTTTATAAATTATAACTAGGTACAAAGTTCAAAGGGTATACTTTCAATGTTACCTTTTAACCTTTCAAAAATCATTGAATTATCAAATATAAATAATAAAAGAGAGTATAAAGAAAAAATTCCTTACTCATAAAATATTGTGAATTGCTGTGGACCAAAATACTAAAATAATATGAAAGTGGAATTAGTTAATTCTTTTTCCCCCAGAAATCGGTATCCAATTATGTGGGGACAGTTTTGCAATCTTTCAGATGAGTAGTGTCAACTCATGATAATTTAAGATTATTTTGTTAATTTGAAATTTGAATTTGTTCTCTTATTAGAACCAGCATTAGGAACCTGCATTTGTTGTCCTGATGATTCTTTTTTTTATGTGTTCTCTAATTTTTGCATATATTTTTATATTCACAGTTTTTATTTATAAGATATTTAACAAGTAACTATTCTCCATATAGAATATCGGTTTTTAGTTGGTTCCTTGAAATTCCATTTGTTTTCTTTAAAAAAAAAAAAAAAAAACATTTCAACTCGCTCCCAGAAGCGTAATGCTTCTGGAAGCGAAGATATATAAGATATACAGAAGTACTTCTGTATAATCTAGTACCTTAGATTTGGCGGTTGCCTTTTTTTTCATTCCTCTTTTTTAATTTTCTTTTTTTAATTCGAATGAAGACATTTAAGAGTGTATTGTACAAATTGGATCGTTAGATTCTTCGTCATTTTAAAGAAAATTTTTTTTTTTATTTTTTAGAATTTTGTAATTACATTTGAATATTAGTAATAGAAGACGAATTCAAATTTTGATTTATTCTGAATTTAATTTCTTAAATTGTTGTTTTTCGAATAGTCATTTTTGTGTTTTTGCGAATAATTTCTTTCTAGCTTACTTGAGAAGAACACTTTGGACAATTTAGGGTTCCATATGAAAAAGAACAAACTAAAAAAAATTGATAATCAATAAGAAATCAAAATCTAGCTGCTGATAAAAATGCATTTAAAAATGGCATATGAGTATTTTTTAATTCTACTGTTTATCTATTTTTTGGATGAATTTTTTTCAGTTAGAAGGCACTTTCTAAAATTGAACTACGGAACCGCTGAGATCCATGGTACTTTGAAAATTGGTTCAGGTATTATATTTAAAACAAAATTTAACTTGAATTACTTCTTTTGATTACAGGATATCAAAGTAATAAAGAAGCTTGGTGGCACTGTCGAAGACACGGAATTGATAGACGGTCTTGTATTCACGCAGAAATCTTGCAACGTCAATGGACCTAGACGTGTCGAGAAAGCTAAAATTGGTCTCATCCAGTTCTGCCTATCACCTCCAAAAACTGATGTGAATACCGACTTTTATATGAATACGCAAACTTTGATATTTACTATTCATATACCTATTTATATATAAATTATCCTTAATAATTATTTTCTTTAGATGGACCACAACGTTGTTGTCTCCGACTACTCTGCAATGGACCGTGTCCTCAAAGAAGAAAGGGCCTACATACTTAACATAGTGAAGCAGATCAAAAAGTCTGGATGTAACGTACTCTTGGTGCAGAAGTCGATCCTTCGTGATGCCTTGAGCGATCTCGCTATCCACTTCTTGGACAAGATCAAGGTCATGGTCATCAAGGACGTTGAACGAGAAGACATCGCCTATGTCTGCAAAACTCTGGGCTGTAGACCTATCGCTTCTTTGGATCATTTCACTGCCGAGAATCTCTCCAGTGCTGAGTTATGCGAGGAAGTCATGACTGGAAACTCGAAGTTCGTGAAGGTAGGATTCCACAGTTTCATGAGTTGTTTCTCTATCTCTGATCAGTATAGTTACATTGAAGACAAATTATTACTTATGAAATTATTTTTGTTTACAGATCACTGGAATCCAAAATCCAGGCCGCACCATCACTGTTGTAGTTCGTGGAAGCAACAAACTAGTTTTAGACGAAGCCGAAAGATCTCTTCACGATGCGCTGTGCGTTATTCGTTGTCTGGTTAAGCAGAAGGCGTTGATCGCCGGAGGAGGTGCACCAGAGATCGAATTGGCTATCAAACTAGCAGCTTACGGACAAACTCTTGGTGGTGTCGAGGGGTATTGTGTACGTGCTTATGCTAACGCTTTCGAGGTTTGTATTTTCTTATTGTAAATATTTTTCATCTTTTGTATCCCTGAATTTCAAGTACTGTAGCAGAAATATGAAAATAATATCAGGGTGGCCATGAGCCCGGAAAACTGGGAAATGACAGTCCATTTATTTATTGAAGGGAAATTTTCTAATTTCTAGGAAAAACATCTATCTTATCACATTAAATATTATCTGATACTTTAATGCTCAATTTTTACTTGTTCATTTTTATGTCTAAAAAATAAAAAATATGGTTTTGAACGCTTGGACTTGGTATTTATACATTAAATATAAAGAAAAGAACGACCTCATTCAGTTTTTTTATTCATAAATAAATTATTATCAAGTACACTTATTTTTTATAAACTTTTTCGTTTGAAAAATCATTTTATAATAATTTGCGTCATTAAAAGATTATTTTTGAAAATTGAATCAGGTCAAGTTTTAGGGAATTTTTTTCCAATGGCTATTATTCATTACGTTCGTATCATTTTACAATTTTGGAAAGAAGCGACATACAAAAAAATGTCGGGCAAAACCAGAATTTTTTACATAAACAATATTTTTATGTATCAAATGTTTTCACGAGAAATAATTTTTTCTCTTTTAAACTAGGCCATTAGTAATAATACCACTTTTAAAAATATAATAGGTATTTTTCCCCGAACCTGTTTTTTTTTTTGTTCCCAGAATACCTTGAAGTTGTTGAAATTGAAAAATTTTGACTTAAAAACTTTCCAAATCCAACAACTAAAAATTAATTCATATTCATAATTGACAAATTCAAGCTTGAAAAATTTTAAATTGATAAGTTGAAAATTTTAACTATTTATAATAGAAGTTTCATACATCATCATACTACTTTAAATAATTTCCAATTCAAATATTTATGATTAAACAATGTAAAATCAAAATGTTTAATTGAAGATTTAAAAAAATAATAATTTAAAATTGAACAATATTTGATAACAATTTCACAAATTGTAAACTTTAAGGCTGCATCTAGTCGTTCCGAAAAATTGGAGAAGTTGGAAAAGGGGATAGACTAGTCGTCCCAAAAATTCGGGAGCTTATGAAAAATACTTGACACTCATCCCGAATTTCGGGAGGACGAGACACTTCGAAACTTCAATAATTTATATTTGAACAATTTGTTTATTTGTAAACGGTTAAATTGTCAGGGTGATGAATTTTCAGTGTTGAACGCTACAATTTCAGTTATTCTATTTCATAAATTTTAATTTTGAAATTAAAATAATAATGGATAATTTTAGAAAAATTTAAGTTATAATTTGACAATTATTAAGTTTGAACGATTTTGATCAAAATCATTAAAATAATTCATCCTTAAAGGTTCTTAGTGTACAAAAACATTTTGATTGCACAATTTTAATTTAAGGCTTTTGATAGTTTCAAATTTCTAATGACTGAATTATGAACTTTTTTGAGAATAATTTAATTTTGAAGCTTTAAAAATTCGAATTCTTCAATTTTGAACTTTTAAATAACAGTGAAGTTACTTTTTCTTTGGAAGTCTTTCAAATTCTTAGAAGAATCTATCTAATGAATTTAAAAATACTTAAAATCATTAAATGAAATTATGTTTTAAATTCGATTGAAATCCAGTTAAATTAATTATAATACAGTTTGTGAAATCTCTTGAAATCTGTTCAGAGATCTTGAAATATTTTTAGATCCCTTGAAATATCCTGAAATCTTTTCAAATATTTTGAAATATCCTGAAATCGTTCGAAATCTTTAAAATATTTTTAAATCTTTCGGAATATATTGAAGTCTTTGAAATGTTTTTCGATCTTTTTGAATATACTGAAATCTTTTTGAAATCTCTGGAAGTCTCTAAAATCGTTGAAATTTTGAAATGTGGTGTATGCTCAAAATTCGAGTGTTCAACAGCTAATGATGCTTCTTTTCGTAATTGTTAAATTGACGGGCTAATTACTTCGATTTTTGGTGTACACTAGTTTGACAGATTGCACAGAAATGGCATAAATTTTCTGAGACTTCGAATTCTAATTTATTTCATTTTGAACTTATGAACTGAAAATTGACGAATTTAAGTGTCTTCGTTTGCATTTTAGTTTTGAATGCTTCAAAAACTAGATACATATTTGTGATAAAAGTGCGCAAAATAGGCGATTGCCAGTGAGTACACCCTAGAAGAAAAATATAATAAAAATAAAAACATTTCAGGTAATTCCATCAACGTTAGCTGAAAACGCTGGTTTGAATCCGATTGCAACAGTGACAGACCTGAGAAATCGTCACGCACAGGGAGACATTACAACAGGAATAAACGTCCGCAAAGGAGCAATCACAAACATGTTCGAGGAAAAAGTTTTCCAGCCGCTTTTGGTGTCGACGAGTTTGGTTACCCTGGCCTCTGAAACCGTTCGCAGCATATTGAAAATCGATGATATCATTAATACAATGCAATAAGTTATATTATTCGCACCAGTCGCTTCACAAATATCTTTTCATCACTGTTGCATTTTCAGCGTTTTGTTCTCCTAACTTTTTATAACTAAAGTATGTAATAAAATTATTAAAGACGAATTTCGACTTTCTTGTTTATCTTAGAATAGCCATTTTAGTTTTACAAAAACTTGTGCTGAAGATAGAACATTTTTTAACGCTACACTTTACATTCCTATGTTTTAAAATTTTATGTTTTGAGTTCAAGTGTTTTAAATCTATTTTTTTCAACTTAATTATTCTAGGTTTCGAATTTGGAAATTAAAAAAAAAATGCGGGGTCCATAATAAAAATGTATTAAATGTAATTAGAGGGATGTAATATGAATAAAACACAAGTTTCAGAAAGATGATTTTATTTTATAGTAAAATATTTTCTTTACAACTTATAATTTTAACGTTTGATTTTTAACACTTTTTAATGCAATAATAACAGATTTGATAATACTTTATCGTATCTCCCACTCAAAAATTCTAATAAAAAATAGTGATTGTTCATTGAAAATAATCTAACAATATAGTTTACATTACAACTTAAATCGCAGATTAAAAATTTTGATCATAATTATTACGATGTTTGTTGATAGTGTTTATAAATATCGTACTAAAAGCAAACAAAATTATGAGGAAAAACTGAGCCTCTTTACAGAATTAATTTTACACAAGTAAAAGATTCACTGAGTAACAATGTACGTGGCTTAAATATTCCTGGAATGTCTCTATATGATGATTTCGGAATCCTTGTATTTTAATGTGCAAATACCATTGAATGTTTTCCTTATTGTCATGACATTAAATTATTCAACAACCGTTGAGAATTAAATACTAAACTTGTGATGAGAAGTCCTAATCATTTACAAGATACACAATAGGGTTGGGTCGGAAAAATAATTGGAAATAAAAAATAGCTTAGCAGGGACAAGTCATTTTCGGTCCTGTGTAAAATTTTAAACAGATCGATCAATATCCTGAGGTTTCGCGGGGCTAAAATAAGTTTAAAAATTCGTAATTCTCCAGTTTTGCAAAAATCGCTAATATATTTTTTTTTCCTAATCTAAATAATATGCCGGATTTTAGACAATCTTGTAAGATTTCAATATTTTCAGTTTTAGCAAAGTCTCATTTTTAGAAACCTCCAAAAAACTAAAATAATTTTTAATAGTTTGCAAACTATCTTAAAACTTTTGGAGACAATTTTTTCTGTCCATTTTAAGGGCATGTGATACTTTGAAAATTATCGATTTCACCAGCGTAAGGTTCCCCCGGCTTTTCTCCTACAATGATTAATATTTTATTTTCAAAATTTGGGAAATGATAGCGAACATGCTAACAGACGTCCTCGAACTTTTCTTTTGTGGGATAATTATAAAAATTTTATTATGCTAATTTGATTAATCTGCGTGCATTTTGAGGCTATGTGTGTTACAATCTTCCCCAGCTTTACTTTCAAACTGCACAACATTTTCGATCGAAAACTTAAGACAAGCAGAAAAACATAGTAACTAATGTTCCGGAACTAACCTTGTTTATAGGCAATTAAAAAGTTTACTTCATAAATAATTTTTAATTGACGATCCTAACTTCGGTATAGTACACACGCAGGCATACCCTTTTTATTTATCAGAATAAATTTTTTTTGTTATTATCCTTCAAAAAAAAATTCAGGGATGTCATTTATACTATTTTATAGCATCTCCTAATTCAATTTTTGAAAATTTTAATTTTTGTGGACAGTAACCCGGGGAAACTAAACTAAACCCGATGTGTGGTAAATCGGATCCAGTTCTCCCGTGTTTTTGTCGACAAAAATTAAAATTTTTAAAAACTGAATTCGGAGATGCTATAAAATAGTATAACGGACATCCCTGAACTCTTTTGTTGGTGGATAATAACAAAAAATGTTATTTTGCTATATAAAAATAACATGCACAACCTCAAAATATAATACACTATATTTAAATTTAGCAAAATAAAATTTTTTTAATTATTCCACGAAAGAAGAGTTTGGGGACGTCCGTTAGCATGTTCACTATCATTTCTCAAATTTTTAGAACAAAATATTTATTATTGTAGGAAAAAAGCAGGGGGAACCTAAGTGTCACATGCCCTTAATTCGTTGCGGATAACGTAATGTTCCCGGAAGAAAATTTTGGTTTCGTACACCACCGTTATTTGTCCTTCGCATTCAATCACAAGAACATACTGCTCATACGATACATTGTTCGAAGCACTTGTTTGTTCAGTTTTATTCTATTCCCATGTCGGTATTACACACTTTTAACAATTTAATTTTGCATTGTTTGTTTTCGTTCCGCGAGCCATCGGTCAAGCTTTTCCATGCTGCGTTCATCGTTTTCGATTCTCATTTTCTCAAGCATCTTATCTAATTCTGACATATTCCTCGGAATATTTCATTGACTTGTCGGTGGTTGTAAGCACACTCTTTTAAAATTTGGGTCTCCTCTCAAAAAGGATTCGACTAATTTCTTTTGATCCATGATTATTCATGTGCGTGAAAAAAAAGTAACCTTATGTTTTTTTAGACTCACGCGAGCCCCACATGTTGTGCGCCAATTGTAACCTTTAATATTTGGATAGGTTAACTAGTAACTGGTAAGTTGAACCTGTTCGATAATTTTCCAATAAAGAAGAGGCTATCGTGGAGAAAAACATGAGATCTTTTATTCCACTATAAAACAATGTTTATTCAAAAAGGCCTGCTCCAGCTAAGATACAACAGGCATCCCTATTGCCTAGATAACTTAAAATCTATCATGCGAAACGCGGGAACTTGTAGGAAAATTTCGTTTAAAATTGTATTCTGAGATTGAACTGTATCAAATCTAAAACTAAGCTTTGGCGCGCTTTGGCAATATCAATGCATTAAAAGAATTTACTCGCTGTAGGATTACCTATGTTCCTAAAACTTAGATATTTCGTTAATAATCTATAATCTATTATTCCTTTTATCTACTATTCATTTTCGAGAATATTATTTTTCTTCGTAGAAAATAACGGTATATTTGTATAGCCGGGTCATTGACCGATATTCTATTTTCTGGAATTTGTCCTTACAAGGGTGCTAGCCAAATCCAGATGCTAAATCCAGTTATATACGTAAGACACCTGATAATTTATTGCTATTTACACTCAACAAATCAATATTATAAGAGAAGCAATTACATTTATTGTGATAGATAGCCCTCGAACTCCTCATGTGTCAGAAGCAATTTAATAGCCTTGACTCCCTCGTCTCGATCTTGTGCCCTCTGAAGTCTGTCCACCAGATTATCTCGTACTAGGAGTAAACGTGCTGGATATCTACTCAGAGCGTCCACGTGCTTCATCCTCACGCCTGGTCGATGCTCGACTATGTATCGGAAAACTTCCAGTTCCATCGCCCATCTCAAGAATTTGTGTGAGAGACTGTCCTTCAGCATCATTTCGAAGGTTGCACAATCTGTAACAATCTTAAAACAAATTCCTAAAAAATAGACTCTGAACTTTTTCAGGGTTATGACTACAGCCAACATCTCCAACTTGTAGCTATGTAGCTTCATCTCTGCATTCGACGTCTTGCGACTCATTTGTGCACCGGGTGTAACTTTTCGTCATCTAAGGCTACTTGAAGCAGTATTGCTCCATATCCGTCCTTGCAAGCATCGGTGTGAACTTCTGTCTCCAGATTAGGATTGTAGATCCTCAAAAGTGGCTCTTCCGATATATGTTTCTTCAGCATCAGAAATGCGCTTCGTTCAGCTTCTCCCATGATGATATCTTGTCTTTCTTTGAGCAAATCGCTTAGCGGCTTGAAGATCTGCGCGTACTTCGGGATGAATTTTCTAAAATAGCCCACCAACCCTAAAAAGGATTGCAGAGCTTGCTCAATCTTTGGCTCAGGAAAATTGAGCAACTCTTCAACCTTCCTTGGTGATGGCCTGATTGTCCTATTCTCGAGCACGTATCCTAAAAATTCAATCTTTCTCTGCAAGAGTTGACACTTCTTCCAATTGATTTTCAGTCCAAATCGAGCTGATTTTTCTAAGACTCATCTCAATCCTTCTACAGCTTCTGGAATATCTTTCGATAAAATGCTAATATCGTCTAGATACATCAAAACGACCCCTTCTTTAATTAAGTTCCTGAATATATAGGTCATATAACGCTGAAACACAGCTGGTGCATTACAAAGGCCAAATGGTACTCCTAAAAACTGACTGTCCCGTCGGCGCGACGAAAGCAGTATATTTCCTACTATTCTCAGCGACTCTCACATGCAGAAAACCGTCCTTCAAGTCCAGTGTCGTGAATACCCTGTCATCAGCCATTCGATCTAAAATATCTTCTATCAAAGGTAATGGAAAATGTTGTCTCACCGTGACTTTGTTCAGAGGCTTGTAGTTTATACAAACTCGAGGTGTGCCATCCTTCTTCCTGGCTACTACCACCTGACTGGCATACTCGGAACAGCTTGCTGTGAGATACTTCCTCGCTTCCCATTCCTGCACCTGTTGATCCACTTCAGTCATCTCCAGCGGTGCTAGACGTCTTGGTCCGCGACTTATCGGCTTATAGTCTGTCAAGACAATTTCCATCTCCACCGGGACTTCTTCGTTACCTGTAGGCTGATAGTCTGTTACCAGCTTCCGAACCTCGTCCTTGAACTCCTTGTCTATGCTTGAAACCACGTCATCGTCTTCGTGAGCCATCAGCATCAAATAACCTTCGTCCGGCCACATCTGTGTTCCTCCTTTTCTGGTTTCCACCACTACCTGGTCGAGTAATTCCAAAACTAGAATTATCTTCTCTGGAATAACACCCTGCGGGGTAACTCTGAAAATTAATGAATATGGGACGTTATCAATTATGGTTGGAGCATTGAATCGCCCAATAGTTTGGAACTGTCCAACACTAGCTGCCATTACAGTCTCCGGAATCATTTCCAAGCCTGCGAAACCTGCTTCTCGATACTTATCTTCTCGCATCAAATTAAAATCACTGCCGCAATCTATTGCAGCTGTCACGTCAATCCCATTAATTATGCAATCTTTATAACGCAATTTCGTGCGCCTCGTCTCCATCAACATTAAATTTCCCGCGCCCTTTCCGTCATGTCCTGTATTTTTCTTAGCAAAATTACTTTTACCTGGGGAGTTCACTGTACACTCGGAAGCAATGTGCCCAAATCCGTCACATCTGAAGCACTTTTTCCCTTTTCCTTTATTCGGGCAATCACGACTTAAGTGACCTGCTTCACCACAATTATAACACTTAATGACCCTCTCCTTTGCTTGATCTTTCGAACCAGCAGATGGTCCCTGTTTTTCGCTACTCGTCTTTTCGCCAACAGTTTTTTTATTTGCTGTCATCTTACTACGCATCTTCTCGTACATGGTCATCTTTGAGCGAAATTCCGAAAAACCTCTTCGCGGTACCGTCCAATGTTCTTTTTCCAACCACGAGAGTTTGTAGTTGCGACCAGTCATACAATATCGCATTTTCGTCTAACATGTCCAGACATTTACTTACTGGAAATGTTTTGTCCTCTCCCATAAATTTAGGGATAGTCCCCTCGATATCGCGAAATTGGATACGACCAGATCGTCCGTCGGCTTGTTCACTATTTCGACTACGATTGTCTAGTGCTAGACGTCGGCGTTCTTCTAATCGATGTATCTCTTCTTGCTCTTCACGTTCGCGCCTAGCTTCTTCTTCTTGTATTTCGCGTTCGCGGTCGCGCCTAGCCTCATCTTGCTCTTCGCGTTCGCGTCTGGCCGCATCTTGTTCGCGCCTCAAAGTGTCTTGCTGTCGTCTTAATTCTGCGAGAACATCTCGTTCTGCTCTAATAGCATCGCGCTCCGCTTGAACCTGTTGCAGTTCCGCCTTTAGCTGATCCAGACTCCTCTGGTTCGCCCGCTTATCGCGCTCTGACTCTTCACTGCTGTCAGTCATCGTCACGTGGGTTTGAGTTCCCGCGCTTAGTCCTACGTCACGCGCCCCACTCTTTCAGTCCAAAGTCACGTGCCTAACGCTCGTCTCCCACGCGCATAAGGCCCCTGAAATCCCCACCGCTCGTCTTCTCTGACGTCACGTACGCCTCCCCCACCACGTACCGCGCACTTAGTAAACGTTACTTTTCTGTAATTTTCCACTCGGCCTAGCGTCGTTTACTGTCCTTTTCTATTTTCACAGCGTTTTCCCGCACTTTTTCTTAGCTTCGTCTTTTTTTAATTTTTCTACCGTCTTCTCGTCACGTTCATTTAAGAGGTTTAACTTATGTTGCTCGTCTTGTTAACAATCGATTGAGTCAGTTCATCTATTAAGACACGTTTCAAATTTTCCCGTCTTTCGTCTTATAACGCTCTTTTTTCCCCCGTCTTTAAACGCTCGTCTTTCGTCTTTTCGTCTTTCAAAATTCGTCACACGTCTTTACAACAGTTTCAATATGTTAATAGTCTTGATACGTTCGTCTTACCTCTTTCGTCTTTTACTTTATACCATCTTCTAGATAAGCTTCATCCGAATGCATGATCATTTTCTGCATTCCTTGTTGATTTCCTTTTCATGTTTTAAATAAAAGTCCAAGTCCAGCTTCACGAAACACCACATCACACTTTCTTTTTTTGTCTTCACTTCACAGTTTTTAGCGTCACTTCACAGTTTTTGCATCACTCCACACGATAGCGTCACTGTCCCAAGCGTCTTACGTCACTAACATCTTTCGCACGTTTTCTTTTCTTTTCACATCCCGGACGAGCCCCAAAAAGTTGTGGGTATGTGATTTGAATTGAAAACACACACACTTTAACTATAACTGTACGTTTATTTAAAGATAAAATAGAATGCATGTGTACATCATTCGATGACCCGACATGGTATTCTCGAAAAAAGACCGAAAAAAAGACCAGTCGGTCAGTCAGAGACTGCTTTTCCTTCTCAAGATGTGACCATTCTAAGATCCCACAAATATATGAGTTTTAAATCAAGTATTTGAATTTCCAACTTGAAGAGATAAGAAGCTTTTATAAAAAAAAGCCTTGAGCATTATGTTATACAATTAATTTGAAACTTATCTTGAATTATTACTAATTCATTAAGAATTCTATTATTATTTCTCTTGAATTTTTTAAATATGCCTGAATTCTTTTAAATTAAATCAATTCTATTCTGTTAAATCGATATTTTTCTAAATTTTCAGTTTTTGTTTAATTCATCTTGAAGTGTTTTAACATCATTTTGAATTATTCAGTATTTTATTAAATATGTTTGAATTCCCTTATATTTTTCTAAAATAATTTTAAAATTAATAAAATAAATAAATTTTTAAATTTGTTCCAATTTATTTACACAATTTGAATTTTAACTTCAATTGTTTTAAATATTATGAATCGAATTTTTCGGAATGATTTCAAATCTAAAAGAATATTAGTCACACTATTGATGCACGTATTGACTTTTAGTCACTTTTTAAATTAGAAATTAGTCTTTCTGCTAAAAACGTCGGATTATAAATTATTGCTTCGCATTCACAAGATATTCTGTGGAAATTTACTTTTCGACAACATTGCATTCAAAATACAATACTTTCGAATACTTTTCGATTCGACGTCTTTTTTAGGGCACTTTCTTTGATTTCTTTCGTTTTTAATAGGTCGCTTTTTCCAAATAAATTAGGCTGTAGCAGCCCTCCGAATAATAAATTACAAATTTAAGCCTCGGGCTCAATACACTATTGACAATATTTGATATATTTTTCAAGCGATGACGCCTTTTTGTTACTACTTCGACAAAATTTACACTAAAGATACTGTTTTCACATAAAAAACACTAATTATCAACCAAGAAAGATTTTTTAAATAATAAAAGGAATGTCATAGAAAATGTTGAATTTTTAAGTCAAAAACATGAGCTTTTAACAAAACAGTTGAATGTTCAACTAAATATTTCAATTTTCAAACAAAAAGATGAATTTTCAGAAAAACAAAGATTAATTTTCTATCAGATATGAAAGATATGAAGAATTTTCAATAAAATATGTACATACATTTTTAACCAAATATTTGAATTTCCAACTAAAAAGAATGATTTATCATCAAAAAAGACGATTTTTCAACAAATGACATAAATTTTTACTTCAGTACTTTGAACAATGGATGAGATGTTAGATCAAATTTTATTTGATTAATTTTCAGTTAATATTTTTTCGCTTTGGATGTTTTTGCATGAATGGTTGAATTTTAAACCAAAAAGGTTATTCTTTAACTGCAAATAGAGTAGTTAAATTTTAAATTTTAATATTTTCACAAATGTAAGATATTATCAATATTTTGCAGTGAGGATGAAACAATGATAACATGAATAAATTTATACTTATACTTCATACTTTTAATCGAGAATACTTTTATTTCACTTCAATTATTCTAAATTTACTCAATGGTAGTTAATTCAATTGATTTTTTGATTAAAAAAATTTTTTTATTTAATTGATTTCAAGTCTTTTAACCTCACCTTGAATATTTATGAATTTCGTCAAATTCTTTTTAATTCTTTTTAATTCAATTGATAAAATTATCGAAGGATTTGAAATATTTTAAGGTATTTTTTTTTTAATTCCTTGTCATTTTAAAGAGCTTTAGAATATTTTAAAAGAGTAATTACCAGAAATGTTTTATTCACTTTAATAGTTTGAAGGGATTTTAAATAATTTGAAATATTGATGGGTATTTTATAGGATTCCAAGGCAATTTCAAGAAATATAAATAATTTTCATGAATTTCTCAGAGCTTTAATAATTGTAAGGAAAGGAATTTTAATATTCCAATGGATTTCAAAAGAATTTTCACAAGAAGTAAGGGATTTTGTAGGGTTTGAAAGATTTGAAGATATTTTTAAATACTTTTTGCAATTATTTGGAATCTGTCCTGAATTCTTATTAATTTATCCTGAATTCTCTTAAATTCTTTTGAATTTTTCAAAATTTACACAATTCTCCTCAATTCAATGGATTTTAAAAAAGTTTTTGTTTAATTTATCTTGAAGTCTTTAAAATTCACCTTAAATTCTCAGACGTTTCATTAAATTCTGTAAAATTCTCTTTAATTTTTCTAAACGGATTTTAAAATTATTCGATTTAATGCATTTTTCACATTTTTGAATTGATTTCAATTCACTTTATTGATTTTTAGATTCAGCTTGATTTTTTTGTGACTATCATCAATTTCTTCTTATTTTCCTATAATTCTTCTAATTTTAGATTACTTCAAAAGATTCCGGAAGGAGTTTTCAATTGATTTGAGAGGATCTGAAATATTTTTAGTATTTTAGAAGATTCCAAGGCATATTCAAAAGCTTTATGAAGTTTCAACTTTGAAGTCATTTAAAAATATTCCAAATGAATATTTTACGAATTTAAAAAGACCTCAAGGCATTTTCAAGAGATTTCAATAATTTGAAGTAATTCAACAAAATTGTGAAGGATTTGAGAACTTTTAGAGTATTTTAAAAGATTCCAAGACATTTTCGATAGCTTAAAATAGTCTAAAATGATTTTTTAAGAATCAAAGGATTTTTTTTATTTCAATAATTTGAAAGAATTTGAAAGGATTTTAAATATTTTACGGGGTTTTAGAAAATTTCAAGGGTTTTTGCAGAGATTAAAAAAACTCAAGGAATTCCAAAATATTTTGAAGGATTTTAAATATCACTTTTAAGAGCTTTAAAATGTTTCAATTGATTTCAAAAGATTGCGAAGGATTTGAAAACTTTAAGAGTGTTTCAAAAGAGTATAGGTTTTATTAAAAGATTCCAAGGAATTTTTAATTGATTTCAGTAACCTAATAGTATTTAAAATGATTTAAAATATATCAGGGTACTTCAGAAGATTCCGTAGCACTTCTAAGAGATTCATAAATCTTAAGGCATTCCAAAAAATTTTTAAGTTATTGAAATATCTTAGGGTCTTTTTAAAAGATTTCAGTAATACGAAGTGATTCAATTATGAGATTTCACATGATTCCAAAGGATATTACAATATTTCAATAGATTTATAAGAATTTATTCTCGATAATTCATGGATTTAGGGTGATTTCAAAAATGTTTTCAAATATTTCAAGGTATTATCAAAGATTTCAAAGAATTTGAAATACTTTAGGTTATCTTGAAAGATTTAGAGGATTTAAAATATCTAAGGGTATTTTAAAGAATTTCAAGAGATTTTCAAGAACTTGACAAAGTTTCAAGTGATTTCAAGAGCTTTCAAAGAATTCAAAATATTTTAGTCAAGGGATTTTATAAAATTTCCGAGAATTTCTCTGGTTTTGAAGGATTTTAAAAGCTTTCAAGGTTTTTGAATGAATGTCAAGGATTTTAGGAAGTATCGTTAGATTTAATAGAATTTCACGAGATTTCATTTCAAATTTACACTGAATTCTTATAAATTCTTTTAAATTCTGCAGAATTGCCATGATTTTTTGTTTGATTCACATGAATTTTTCAAAATCCATTTAATTCTACTTATGTCAATGTATTTTTTTATCTTTTTAGTTTTGGTTCAATTCACCTTGAAGTCGGCACAACAATCTTTCTGAATTTAAGTTGAATTGTGTTGAAGTCTTATATAATTACTCTGAATTCGTTAATATTCACCTGGAACTTTTATAAATTTCATCGAGTTCTTTGAAATTCTTTTAAATTCAAGAGGACTTTAGAAACATTACTAATCCTCATTAGGAAAAGCCTGTCACTTTTTGGTCACTCCTTTTGTTTAAGCATGTCACTCTTTCACTTTTTTTCAAGAAAATTAGTCTGTGGCAGCCTAGACATTGGAAAGATTGGGGATACTTGGAAATCAGGGAAAAATCAGGGATTTTGAGAAAATGGCAGAAGTCACAAAATTTCGGTAAATAGAACCTTAAGTCTGTCAAAAATAATTAGGGCTGCCATTTTAAAGAATTCATTCACAAGAAGTGAGGGATTTTTTAGGTTTCCACGGATTGGAAGAGATTTTCACATTTATTGCAATTAATTTTAATTCATTTGAAATTCACTCTGAATTATTACTAATTCAGTCAGAATTCTTTTACTATATCTTTCGAATTTTTTTAATTTACCTGAATTCTTTTAAATTAAATCAATCCTATTCAGTTCAATGGATATTTTCATTTAAATTTTTAGTTTTTGTTTAATTCGCTTTGAAGTGTTTTAAACTAATTTTGAATTCTTCGACTTTTCATCAAATTATTTGGGATTCCCCTGTATTTTTTTAAAATCATTTTACACTTCCTAAAATCAATGAAATTTTCTAGAGTTTTAAAATTTTTTCCAATTTATTTCAATTTTTTAATTTTAACTTCAATTGCTTGAAGTCTGATAAATCGAATTCTTCGGAATGCTTTCAAATCCAATAGTCACACTATTCATGCACATATTGACTTTTAGTCACTTTTCAAATTAGAAATTGGTCTTGCTGCAAAAAACTTCGAATTAAAAATGATTGCTTCGCACTTGCGAGATATTCTCTGGAAATCTGCTTTTCGACAACATCTTATTCAAAAAACAATACTTTCGAATACTTTCCATTGCGAAGTTTTTTGTAGAGCACTTTCTTTGCTTTCTTTCGTTTTCAATAGGTCGACTTTTCCAAATAAATTAGGCTGTGGCAGCCCTGAGAATAATAAATTACAAATTTAGGCCTCAGGCTCAACATATTATCGAAACTTTTTTTAATCGATGTCGCTGTTTTGATAGTATCTCGAAAAAAACAACTAAATACACTATTTTCAAATCAAAAACACGAATTTATCAACCGAAAAATATTTTTGAAACAATAAAAAAAATGTCATTAAAATGTTGATTTTTCAAGCCAAAAACATGGGCTTTCAACAAAACTGTTGAATGTTCAAGTAAATATTGGAATTTTCAATCAAAAAGATGAATTTGTAAACAAGATCAATTTTCTATCGGAGAAAAAGAATTTTGAATAAAATATTCACATACATTTTTAACCAAATATTTGAATTTTGAACTAAAAGAGATATATTTTCTACCAAAAAAGACGAATTTTCAACAAATGATATGAATTTTTACCTAAGTACTTTGAGCAATGGATGTGATGTTAGTCCAAATTTGATTGGAATAATTTTCAGTTTATATCTTTTGGCTTCAATTTTTGTTGCATAAATGGTTAAATTTAAAACAAAGAAGATCAATTTCTAACTACAAATGGAGCAGATAAATTTTAAACTTTCATATTTTTACGAATAGAAGGTATTATCTACATTTTAAAACGACAATTTAACAATGATAACGAGGAAGAATCTAATAAGAAAATTAAACTATCAGATTTTTTGAGTAAATTATGCAATACGGAATTTTCGCAGAAGGACAAAAATTACACTTTTAAATAATTTTTTGTTTGATTTAGCTTTTAATGAGAAAGAGACTGTAACGTTTATAAAGGCCTGGAAAGTTCTATAGACGAGATAATTTTCTTCCTATAATGAAAGAATTTACTTATTTTTATGTAAACAACAACTAATTGCCGAGCAAATAGACAACTTAAAAATGTGTCAAATTTTTCAAAAACTGAAAGATTGGTAATCACTGCCATTATTCTATGCATCATTCATTTTCTTCAATTTGGTACAACTTATATAATAATAAAAATTAATATTATTCGTCGAATTTATAAAATTAAAATTTATATACTCATATACAGTTTATCATGAACAATTCACAATTTATTTTAGAAATGAAATTTCTTTTAATTTATAAAATGAAAAAATTTATGACGGAAATATAATTTACAAATAAGCTAACTGTTAAACAAATTTAAGGGTCAATTATAATAAATTGAATTATAATTATATTCACAATTTTTTTCAGATAATAACGAGGGCAGAATTTACCTGCAATTAAATTATGAGAAATTCCTTATTTTTTTTAATAGAAAAAAAATGAAAAGGCGCTCCTTATTGGAGACTACAGATATCATCCTGTGGTGCCTTCTAATACGGGGAGCGGGAAGGCACCCATGTGACTAGTCACAGAAATGATGTAA
>JAWWEA010000038.1:11792365-11806375 GCA_035222095.1 Andricus quercuspetiolicola | reverse complement strand
TTAAAGTTTTGTAAAGCTTTACAAAATTCCGTGGGATTTTTTTAAATACTCTAAAATATTTCAAATTTTCTGAAACCAATTAAATTACTGAAGTCAAATGAAAATTTCATTGAATATTTTGAAATACCCTAAAAGTTTTCAAATCTTTTAAAACTTTTTTAAACTCGTTTAAATTTATCTGAATCTTTTGAAAATGTCTTCGATTCTTTCGAAATTATCTAAAACTCTCCTAATTCTTTAAAATCCCTTCAAATTGTTGAAAAAAATACCTACGAAGTTCCCTAAAATATTTCGAGTTTTTTAAAATCACTTCAAACTTTTTAGAACTCTTGAAAATTTCTTGCAATCTTTTAAAATTTCCTAAAGATTTATTTTAAAGAGATTAAAAAAATGGCAAGAATACAAGGAATTTTCAATTGATTTCAGCAATTGACTTCGGAGGATTTTAAATATTTTAGAGTATTTTAACAAATTCGAAGGTATTTTCAAGAGATTTAAAAAGTTCCAAGGAATTTTTAAAAATTTTCAGGATTTGAAAACTTTTAAATTATTCTGAAAGATTCCAAGGAGTTTTCAATTGATTTCAGTCATTCAATTGATTTTAGACGATTCGAAATATTTTTGAGTATTTGAGAAGGTTCCAAGGCATTTTCGAAAGCTTTAAAAAGTTTCCTAGAATTTTTGAAAATACGGAATGATTTCATAGAGCCTATTATATCTAGAAAAACCCAAAGTGATTTTGTAAGATTTCCGAGAATTTCAGTGATTTTATGGGATTTTGAAAGCTTACAAGGTACTTTGGTAAATTTTCCAGGATTTCAGGTAATATCAGATTTCATGTAATTTCAAGGGATATTATAATATTTCATTAGATTTCTAAGAATTTATTCACAAGAATTCATGGATTTTGTATGATTTCTAAAAGATATAAAAATATTTCAAGATATTATCAAAGATTTCAAAGAATTTGAACCAATAGAATATTATAAAAGATTCTAAGGAAGTATAAATTATTTCAAAGAATTTAAAAGATTTAAGGTATTTTTAAAAACCAAAGGAGTTTTTAAGAGCTTCAATAAATTTCAAAGCATTTCAAAAGACTTTAAAGGATTTGAAATATCTAAGGGTATTTAAAAAAATTTCAAGGAATTTTCAAGAACTTTAAGAAGTTTTCAGTGATTTCAAAAGCTTTCAAAGATTTTGAAACATTTTAGGGAATTTAAAAAGATGCAACAGTAATCTATAATTAAAATTTTTAAATTATATGAAATTTTTTTTATTGATTTCTTATTTTATGATATTTCAAAAGATTCCAAGGGATTTCATAAAATTTCCGATGATTTCTCTGCTTTTAAAGGATTTTAAAGGTTCTCAAGTTTTTGAATAAATTTCGATACTTTTGAGAAATATTGTCAGATTTTGTATAGTTTCACGAGATTTTGTTTCGAATTCATTCTGAATTCTTATGAATTCTTTTGAATTCTGAAGAATTCTCTGGATTTTTTAAAATTCACGTGAATTCTTCAAAATTCATTTAATCCTACTTAAGTCAATGTATTTTTTAATTTCTTTTTAGTTTAATTCATCTTGAAGTTTTTGAAATTCCTAGAATGCTCAGGCATTTCACCAAATTCTTTTAAGTTTCATAGAATTTGTCTAAACTAATTTCAAACTTACTGAATTTAATGCATTTTTTCCTATTTTTGAATTCTTCTTAATTCACTTGCATTTTTTTCAATGTGCCTTCAATTTTTATAAATTTCATTGAATTTTTTTCATTTCTCTCAAATTTCACTAAATACACTCCAATTTAACTGAATCCTTTAGCAGGGAAAAAAATGAAAAGGAGATCCTTATTGGAGACTATAGAAATCATCCTGTGGTGCCTTCTAATTAGTTTATATAAATATTTTGCAACATTCATTAAATATAAATAACATATAAAAAATTATTATTTGGTTTATCCTTTTTCATAAAAAAATAAAATAAAAATTAACAGGAGCGCGCCTTAGCGAGCGCGAGACTACTAGTAGCTTTAAATTTTCTAGTCCAGAAAAACGTGTCTGAGAGGAAATGCCTCCTCTAATTTTTGAAACAATATACTCTCGTTTCCTTTCACTCTGAAAATCGATATAAGTAGACATCTCCGAAATGATCCATGTCTCGATGATAAACCGGCCCAAAGTAAAGCGCATCGAGCAGAACGTTTGATCGCGGTAACGGATTAGTTACGAAAGTGGCTAAGCTCGACGGATGCAGTGCCAGGCCTGGACCAGAGGCTTTACAGGATCCCCCCCTCTTATTCCGAGTTCCACTCTTATAACCCGTCAACTCCCTTTCCTCCGCGCGTATTATTCATCTCTTGTTCCCCATATTTCCCTCTCTCTCCCGTTTCTCTCTTGTCTTCTCACTTCTGCTCTCCCTCTTTCTCTTTCTCAGGCCCAGAACTCTACGGCGGCCATCTTGCATACCTGAGCCGCCGCATTGCTCGTACCTCGAGGGCAAAAGGTAGAATATCTCGGCAAGACGATGGTGCGAGGTGCGGCGTGAGAGGGGTGACAGGTTGGGGCAGGCTGGCTGGCCCAGGAAGGGAAGGAGAGGAGAGTCCCTTATTGAGAGGAAGCAAGTGAGAGAGACCTAAAGCACGCCAGAGAGGGAAAAGGATCGAGAGAAAAATGAGAGAGAGAGAAAGGAGACGCAATGCCCCTTGGGTCCGATGGATCGGAGAGGGACGGCGTCAGCCTGCTCGAAGAATGCTCTCTGGCTACGGCCGTGCTGGGACCGGCAGTTAGTCGAGTCGGGTCACTCCGCAGGAAAGGTTATTTTTATCGAGGTCTTTGGTAACGAGGCCACGTTTTTCACGTGTGGAGAAAAAAGCCCGACGATTAGGTGTCTAAATCGCGGAACTGACTCACGTGACAATAACCACCATTACGCGCGCGAATACCTTTCCTGAGAATACGCATTCAAGCGAGACCCGCGAGTCTAGTGTTTCGGTCAGTTATAATTTCTTCTACGCTGGACCATGTTCATCTCTGTGCCTTATTTCAAATTTGGATACAAGTGCCACCTGTTGTGATAAGATAATTTATTGGAAATTTTCTTTTTTTAGTTTCAGTTTAAATTTTTCACTTTAGTGATATGTGAATAGTGTTCTCCAAGTTCTCCAAATTGTGTGTTCTCCAACTTGCCGGAGTGGAATACAAGAGGTACTCAAGGACTAGCAAAATCGTTAGGTGGCGAAGGGACATTGATCCTGACGTGCATCATCGACAAACGCGATGGATAGACATAGAGAGGAATGACATTTGGTTTGAAGGTAACCTTCATTCTGGTTGGAAATGATTTGTTAATTTCTAACGCGAGTCTTCAACCCTACCGGTCTTTTGGTCCCACTAACTATTTATTTTTTGCGGGAATCTAATTTTAACTAAAAACTCAAGAGCCGTCAGAGAGATAGTTTTATCTTAAAACTTGTTGTCCCTTCATATACAGGTAGGCGAGTCAGAGAACAATAGGCCTACTGTTAAGAAGTTCGGAGAGACTTGAACATCTTGAGCGAAGGATTGAAGACGCGTCTCGCGAGGCGCGGCTCTACCGGTCAGTGCCCCCTCTACCCGAGAATTCTCGTCCCATGTTTACTTGAATTTTAAGAGCGATAAAGAGTCTGGTCTCTGCCGATTATCGCGAAGTCGATCTGGTCTTATGCGAGCTGCAACAAGAGTAGAGAAAAATCGAAAGATGTTTCGCTGCCAGGGAACGGACAATGTTTATTCGCGTTGATTTATGCAGTCATGCGCGACGAGAGGATGCCTTTGACGTGAAGAAGGCGGGAAAAATTGGACGATGACGGATCGATTGACGATGAGGAAAAATTGTAACAGGTAGCATCCGCTTATGCTACATAACTAAGGGGAGGAGGGATAAGAGTTGAAGATAAGAAGGGTTTGAAGAGATGCCCCCGAGTAATTTTGCAATTTTGGCCCTGGTCCTCGGCCTGCTGTCAACGGACCAAAATGGCGGTCGAGCTGACAGCATGGATAATAACCTACCGCAAAAGGTTGCGAGGTTGGTGCCACGGAGGTCACCCATGCTGCCCCAGGATGGTGCAAATATGGGCCTGGTTATGCAAAGTAGAGCCGTAGACACGAGGGTTCAGTTAGAGGTGAAGGAAGGAGAACTAAAAGGTACTTTAGTAGGAACAATACCAGTAAAACCCGGCTTTACCTATAGATTCAATGAACCTCCTCAAGAATTCACGTTGGATCCAGTTACGGGCAAAATTAAAACTGCAATAGTACTAGATCGGGAGTCCCTGAGTAGTGATAGGTTTGACCTCGTCGTTCTTTCAAGTCAGCCAACCTACCCGATAGAAGTACGGATACTAGTTCTCGACATCAACGACAATAATCCTGAATTTCCTGAAACAAGTATCGCGGTTAGTTTCTCAGAATCAGCAGCCGCGGGAACCAAACTTTTGCTAGATGCGGCAACGGACAAGGATACTCCTGAGAATGGTGTCGTCGACGACTATTTCATCGTCGATGGCAATACCGATGGGAAGTTTCGGCTTTCTGTCACAGGCAACCCGACCGGGGAAACGTCCTACCTTCATTTGGAAACCACGGGGAAATTGGACAGAGAACAGGTCGAGTTTTATTCTTTGAATGTTTGTGCAAGAGACAGAGGACGTCCGCCGCGATTGGGTTACCTTTTGGTGAACGTGACAGTATTGGACGTCAATGACAATCCACCTGTATTCCAACAAAGCGATTATGTCGTCGCTTTGAATGAAAGTGCTCCCGTTGGAACCAAGGTGCTTACGGTGCACGCCACGGACAAAGATTCCGATGATAATTCCAAGCTGACGTACTATCTTCCAGATATGGAGAGACAGTTCACGATAGACCCAGAAACAGGTACAATTACGACAGCCGAAGCCTTGGATTGTCCCCAGCAGAGTTGCTCGATACAGCGACCAGGTGGTGGATGTCCTAAAAGTTGCGTTATAACGGTTTTCGCCCGCGATCATGGTTCACCAAGGCAAGATGGACGCACTTACGTCACCGTGAACCTATTAGATGCAAACGATCACGATCCTGAGATAAGATTTAGTTATTTCCCAGCTATTGCTGGTTTTGCAACCGTTGACGAGAATGCTGTTAAAGATTCAATAGTGGCTGCAGTTACAGTAATTGACAACGACGAGGGTCTCAATGGGGAGACCACCGTCGAAATTCGGTCGGGAAATGAATTGGGCCATTTTAGACTTGGACACAATGCGCAAAACTTTCATATTGTTCGGGTGAACGGCCGACTGGATAGGGAGGAAATTCCGAAATACAACTTGACCATCGTCGCCACTGATAAGGGAACACCGCCGAGATCGGCTACAGCTTATCTCGTGATTCACGTTAACGACGTCAACGATCACGAACCGGTATTTCAGCAAAGCGAATATTCAGCCGTATTATCAGAACTATCTCCTATTGGCAGTTTCGTGGCAAGTATTTCCGCAACCGATGCAGATTCCGGGCTCAATGCAAGAATCTATTACGACTTCGACTCGGGTAACGAACAAGGCTGGTTTGCCATTGATCAAGATACTGGTTTGGTCACAACGATCGCGACTTTAGATAGGGAAATACAAGGTAGCGTCGAGTTACGCGTTTCCGCCCGAGATGGAGGTCCAAATCCGAAGTACGTTTCAACCCACTTAAGAGTTACCGTTTTAGACGAGAACGATGAAGCCCCGAAATTCGCCCAGAGTATCGTTGAAGTAACTCTTTCAGAAAATACGCCCTCACATAGTTTAGTGGCCACTTTATCAGCAGTCGATAATGATCAGGGAACTAACGGAAGTGTAGCTTATAGTCTTCATCCCAGCGTGTTAGCAGATCATCCAAAGACTTTTGCTTTAGATGCTTTAACAGGACAGTTAACTACAAAAACAAGTTTAGATCGTGAAACTACTGCAAATTATAGGATTTTAGTTATCGCTAAAGACCAGGGTACACCTCCACAATCATCGACAGCTACGGTGCTTTTGAATTTAGAGGATGTCAATGACAATGCTCCTGTTTTTTACCCGCGCACGTACCTGATGCCAGTTCCAGAAGATGCCTTGCCAGGAACTTCGATAGGAAAAGTAACTGCTACTGACGCAGATACTCGAGAAAATGCTCAAATAAAGTTCACATTAGAATCCGGTGGAGAGGGACTTTTTGTGATTGACGAAAGAACGGGTGAAATTATCTTGCAAGGATCATTAAGAGCAGCACATAAAATTCTCTACGAATTGATCATTTCTGCTAGGGACACCGGGGACAAAACCGCAGTCAAAAATGCGGTTGTGGAGATCCTGAGGGAAGAGGATCTTGAACATTTGGAATTTGATACCTATAACGGCTATGAGTTTCGGATAGCAGAAGACATGGGAGAATGCAACGAAATGCCATCAGGTTTTGGCAGAGAAGTAGGAACTATTCAGGTAGCTCAGTACAGCAACTCCAAAGTATCCTATTCTATCATTTTTGGGGATCCCAAAGGCAATTTTAAGATTGACGAAAATTCGGGAGTAATCAGTACTGCCGGATGTCTTGATCGAGAGCAAGTAGCTTATTATAGTTTACAGGTCGCAGCGAGGGCCGGATTGGCACATGGTATAACATCCGTCAATGTGACGGTACTTGACATCAATGACAACTCTCCTAGGTTTCCCAAGGGAGAACGAGACGAAATTTTCCTTAAAGAAAATGCCGCAGTGGGACAAGAAGTTTGTCTCGCAAGGGCAAGGGATCGGGACGCAGGCACCAATGCCAGGATTACATATTCTCTGACACACAATCCTGGGGATCAATTTAGAGTTGCAGAAAATTCAGGAATTATTTATCTTGACAGGCCAGTGAGAGACGCACCAGGGACCGTAGTACAGTTAGAAGTAACAGCAATGGATTCTGGAAATCCGCCCCTTTCGGCCCAGCAGCAGGTGCGAGTCACTATCGAAGACGTTAATGACCACACACCGGTTTTCAAGCTGACGAGCTACGAAACCTCACTCCCCGAATCAACTCCCGTCAACGAGCGCTTTTTTGCACTCGTCGCATCGGATATTGACCTAGGAGCGAACGGAAGAATTCTCTACAGTGTTACTGATGGAAACACAGAAGCTCGTTTTGGGATTTTCCCTGATGGACAACTCTATGTCAAGAATGCCCTGGATCGAGAGGAACAAGATTATTACGCTCTCGAAGTAACTGCTAGCGATCAAGGTAATCCAAGTAGAAGTTCGATAGTTCCGGTCGTCGTACACATTATAGATGAAAACGACAATGTTCCTCAGTTTACCAACTCCAGTTTCTCATTTCATCTCCGAGAAAATGAACCATCGGATACGTTCGTTGGAAAGCTGCTGGCTACGGATCGAGACGTGGGTCGAAATGCTGATTTAACATTTTCACTTTCTTCCACCCAACAGGACTTCACTGTGGACCCTAGAAACGGATTAATTAAGTCGCTTCACGTCTTCGATCGCGAACAATTGGTAGCCAACACTGGGGGCAGTTACATCACCCTCGAGGCTACTGTAACCGACAATGGACTCAACCGCTTAAGAGACAGGGTTAAGGTCACTGTATACATTACCGATGTTAATGACAATACTCCCAAGTTCCTTCGAATGCCCTACCGGGTTCAAGTCAGCGAAGGTGCGGCCGTAGGAACGCAACTATTACGAGTCTACACTTCGGATGCCGATGAGGGTTTAAATGGGGACGTGTTTTACTCCTTAGATGGCGGCAATAAGCAGGGTCATTTTATGATCGATGAAGCCACAGGACAAATTTCCTTAGCCAAGACCCTTGATCGTGAGACTCTGGACATGTACCACCTAACAGTAGTGGCTCATGATGCCAGTATGGAAATGCGTCTTTCTTCCAGCGCTTTAGTGCAAGTTGAGGTCCTCGACGAAAATGACAATACTCCCATATTCGTTGACAATAAATCGGAGATATCGGTTTTAGAGACCACGCCCATAAACACGGAATTCCTGAGGTTCAAAGCGACTGATAGTGACCTTGGATCTAATAGTGAATTAACCTTTGCTATAACTGCAGGAAACCGGAGAGATACTTTCCAGATAGATCCTCTCACTGGTGCTCTTTATTTAAGAAAACCTTTGGATTACGAAGACCTCGTGAGCTATACTTTAAACATCACCTGCAGCGATTCCGGGCATCCGAGATTGAGCAGCGTGACGACACTACGAGTGGATGTTATCGACACGAACGACAACCCACCTGCCTTTCCAAACACCGCGATAGTACGCCAAATACATGAGGGCGTTGCTGTTCATGGACCGATACACACGGTTACTGCAGAAGATCCTGATTCCGGAGAAAACGGTATTGTCAGTTATGCGATTGCCCATCAGGAACCTGAAGATCAAAAGCGTCGTTTCGGGATAAACCCTTCGACCGGGGTGATTCACACGCTCTTGCCGATCGATAGGGAGGAAATCGATACTTTCAAGCTGACGGTGGTGGCTACAGACAGAGCGCAACCACCTTCTGCTCGACTCTCCGCTGAGAAATTGGTGATAGTAATTGTCCTGGACGTTAATGACAATGCACCGATTTTCGTTAGCATGTCCGCAGCCTTGTTACCCTTAAGGGGAAGTTTGAGTTATCAGTCTGGGACGGAAATTCCGGTTGCACAATTGCATGCCAAGGATTTGGATTCAAGTACGAATGGTCTCGTGACTTATGAGTTGTTGAGGTCAGGGGTTAATTACTCGGACATGTTCAGAATTCATAGAAGTTCTGGTTTGCTGACGATGAAACTGCCAAGTTCTTTGAAGAATTTTGAAAGAGCTTCAAGGTATCAGGTTGGGGTGCGTGCTACTGATGAATCTGTTCAAGCTGAAAGGAGATCTTCTGAAACGTACGTAACTTTGATCGTACCGGGTGACGATGATGACCCACCAATGTGGGAACACAACAGTCAAATGGAGGGCAGCGTGTACGAAAATGAGGCGGCAGGCGCGAGCATTTTACGATTGAGTGCGCGAACTAGAAGATCGAATGTCGATTTAGAGTATTACGTGACGAATGTGACTGCCGGGAATGGTGGACCACAGGTAGAAAGATTGTTCGACGTGGACACGAAAACAGGTGTTCTTTCAACGGCAGCAGTGCTTGACAGGGAAGTTCGAGTCCAGTGGTACGAGGTCGAAGTGTACGCGATCGTTGTTGGCGGAAGCAGACCTAGCACAGCTTCTACTAAGGTGAGATTTTTAAAGACTTTTTTAATAGAAGTAAATATAGATTATAAATTATATGATAGAGAAAGTGAAACGGCATTTTTAAGAAATTTAGTAGCATAGAAACCCCAAAACTTACCAATCAGTTTCAAGAGAACTGAAAAAACTGTACTGAATTCCTACACGGAAAAAATAAGTTGTCGAAACTTTACTTAGCCGTTTAAGACTTTGGAATAGGCAACAAATTTCTACAAATTTTGGATAACGTTAATTACAAGGTTCAAGACGCTCCTCTAAATAATGAAAATGGTTCGCTAATTAATCCATGACTCTCGAGACAGTGAACAAATATTTAAAAAGTCATGGAATAATTCGAAACTTGTTTTTATTATTTCGAGTATTGTCTTAAACTTTGTGGCAAAACTTCATACAAAATTTTTAGGAATTTGTAGCCTATCCTAAAATCTTAGAGTCAAGTAAATTTTCAACAACTTATTTTTTCCTTGTAGTTGATACCTAGTTTTTCTGGTTTGAGGATAATATTATGAAACTCTGTCATGTCACTTTACACCTTCAATTTGTAAATTGAAAGAAATTCCCATCTCAATCAAGTTCTCAAAATGCAAAGCAATAAATATGAAAATGGATCGTCATTAAGCAGATTTGTGAATATGAAAAAGTATGGATGGGAAAAAATGCGAAAATACGAACACTCTGAAGCAAATGTATTCAAATTTATGGAAAATTTAAATTACTTCTTCCCATTGATATGCATTTTTCCCATAAATTACACTCCATTTATTTACAATTTACTGTTCCAATGATTCATTTATGATGTGCAGAATAAATAATCTTTCTTTTAATTTCTTTTAATCCAAGTAATATATTTAAATTTTGCTCAAATTGTTACAAAAGAATGAAGTTTAGTATTGAAATGTTCTTTGTTGACTTTAGTGTGGGGTTTTTACATCATAATTCATCATTCATACTCATAATTCATTGGAAATTTGAAACGAAAGTTCGGAATTAACAAAATGACGCTGTTTTTTCTGAAATTAAAAAACTATCATTTTTTCAAAAAATAAGCGAAATACGAAAAAAGTTAGGTTACGGAATTTTCCGTAACGTTAGCCCTGAACGAGCTGGAAAAGGGTTTAAAGTTACGGAAAATTCCCTAACCATAGACAATGCGAAAAAGTTAACAGAACGAAAATAATTGTTTTTTTTAAACAAAACTTCATCATTTCTGGCTGTTAATTATTTACGTGTTTGGTACTGTTTTTCTAGGAAATGGTCCAAATTCGAGATAAGAATATTGGCATCATTTTTTTTCATCTGATATGATCATTCAAATTGCAATACCAAATTTGTGTGTAAAACAAGTTAAAACATTACAATACTTAAAATGTTTGATATCGAATTTGTAATATTAATGAATTTTTGATTGTTTATTGTTCGTATGCTTGAGAAATCGTAAGAAACTGATACCCCACACGTATTTTTTGACAAAAATTCGAATATAATGAAAATTGTCACCATTTTGTTAATTGTCAACTTTTTTAATTTTCCAGGTTTGTTTAAAGATTGTAAAACTCATCACCAGGGTCAGAAATAAAAGTTTATACTAATTAGTTCAAAAAATTCACTTTTAAACAACAATTGGGCATTTATGAAAAAAGACTGTTATGTTTGGTACACGGTCCTAAAAGTTTTCTACTGACGAAAGGAACTTTTTTACGACAAATTTCATGCTCTTGTAACAATTTGTGTAAAATTTTCAATATCTTCAATCTACCGCTTGGATATTGGAACCAATCTATAAAACAAGTTATTTAATTAGTTTTGACTTGGTTTTGTAATACAAAAGTATACTTTACCACACCGGAACCTTATTTTCTGGAAAAAAAAAAACTAAATCTGATCGAGCGATGAGATTGAAGTCTATTGTCTCGATTTCGCGTCAAAAAATTTGTTATGAAACTTCAACTAAACTATAATCTCTTTCCGTGTTCATAGATCAAAGTGAAGCGAAAGATGTAAGAGGGGAAGGAGTATAAAATGTGCACGAATTCAGGTTATCCCAGAGCACGAAATGCACCAAAGTTTGTGCAATTATTTTCCGTGTAAAATATACTTTTTCTGAAACTACCCTGGTAGAAATATATCTTTCTAACAAAATACAATAAAGTGCAATAGTACATACTTTCTAAAATATGTAGAAAACTACGCTTAAAGAATTTCACACGTAATTACTAATATGTACATTATCCAAAGCACTAAACACGGTATCTATTAACCTGAAAACCGGGAAATTAAATAAAAACGGGAAATCCCGGGAAGTAATCGTGAATATAAATTCGAACCAGGAATCAGAAGATTTTAAGGTAATTTTTCTAATTATGCAGAATTGAAAAAAAAATAGGAAAAATACCATCATATATACTTAGAAGGTTTAATAGTTTTGAAAAATTTAAACAATATTTAAAAATTTGAAAATAGTTCAAAAAATGTAAATCGAAATGTAAGTTTTTGAACATTTTAAAGATTTTTAAGTATTCTGAAAGGTTTCAAGTAAACAAATGAATTTTCTGCAGATTCCTGAGAAAATTATAAATGATTTTTCATTTTGAAAAATTAATTCTTAAAGAAAATTTCAAAAAATGTCAAAAGATTTCTAAAAATTTCGAAAAAAGCTGTAAGATTTTAAGGAAATTTTTTAATTTTAAAAGATTTTTCAAAATATTATCGAACAATAATTTGTTAGACTGACGATTCAATTATTTTGTTGAAAATTCATCTTTTCTGATTAAATTGAACTATAATTTGTTAAAAATTCATTTTTTTGTTGTTGTAAATGTAACTATTTTCTTGAAAATTCGTTTTTTTGTTGTTTGAAAATTCATTTTTTTAACTAAAAATTTAACTATTCCATTTTTGGTTGAAAATGGATCTTTTTTAGTTTAAAATTCATGTATTTTGTTAAAAATTCGTCTTTTTTGATCTAAACTTAATGTACTTGTTTGAAAATTCAATTACTTGGTATAAAATTATTTTTGTTGTTGAAAATTCATATTTTCGGATTGATAATTCAACGGTTCGGTTAAAAGTTCAACTATTTTGTTGAAAATTTGTATTTTTTGGATGAAATAAACTATTTTCGATTTTAAATTAAAATCTTTTTTATTTGAAATATTTGATATTACATTTTTCGATAATAATTTATTTTTTTTTTGTAAAATGTAACTATTTCGTTGAAAATTCATCTATTTGATAATTTGGTTGAACATTTAACTATTTAATTTAAAATTATCTATTCTGTAAAAAATTCGTCTCTATTGGTAAAATTTTCATTTTTTTGTTTTGTTTGAAGATTCATCTTTTTCAAAACTAATTTAAAATTTAAAAAGATTTTTAAAAAAATGTGAAATAAAATGTGGATGTTTGAAGATTTCGAAACAAAGTTAAGAAACGTTGTGAGTATTTTAAAAGGCTTCAAGGAAATAAAAAGGTTTTCTTAAAATTCATGGGAATATTTCATATGATTTTTTATTTTGAAAAACGAATTCTAAGAAAATAATTGAAAAAATTCGAGTAAGCTTAAGAGATATTTAGAAGTTTTGAAAAGATAAAAAAACAATTCACAACTTGTAAAGATTTCACAAAATTTAAAACAAAATGTAGTGTTTTAAATATTTCGAACAGAAAATTAAGATATAGTTTTTAATTTATTTCGTATTAGCGATTTATCATTGATTAATTATTGAAGAGTTATTACAACAAACCATTACATATATATTATTCATTTTAATACTAAGTGTGAATATTTCTCATATTATATGTAACCAAATTTTCGGAATAATTAACTGAAGAGGGCCACCATCATGTACCGAAATGTCTGAAGCTATTGTACTCGAGACCATAAATTATAAAAATATTATTTTGTTTAAATAGTATATCAAAATACGTAAAATTACACCGGGAATTTGGTGGGCAAAAATTAGTAGACACCCTGATAACAATTAACATATTATTGTACATAATTTATTGTAACTTTTTGTGTTTAATTATAGAATAAAAAGTTCAGAAAGATTTATATATTTTTTTATATTGATGTTATAAATATCGCTTTGCTCATATCACTTCTCCAATATTCATTGGAGGTGCATATATCTTTCAATAAGCTGTCCATTATAAACTATCCACATTCTTCGCTGACGTGGGACGCTTGTACTACCAGCCATTGATGTTGTTGTTTATTAATTAGCAGGTTTATATTATATCGTTATTAATTGACATCCTTCGGTGAGTGAAAGTACCGCGTAATGTAATGGTTCGAACGTTTTACTGCTCCGAACACAAAATACTGGAAAGTGTCTTCAGAAACCAGAAAGAGCTATTAAGTTCAAAGCGGTTTTATGACTGTCATCATCAGTCGCTAACTCGTTCGATTAACGCACACAGATCTCTTGCTCCCGCAGTTAAGTCGCGGGTATCAACCTCATGTATTATCTCCCCGTCATTGTTACTTCCGGAGACGATGATCCGAAAGTAAAGTCTGGTTCAGCCAGTAGCGAGTTAACCTTTCAGCTTTTATTCTTTATTGGATGGTGCGTAAAGCAAGAAGTCCGAGAGCTCCAACTTTTTTTGGAGGCCATTAACACTACACTTTGACGGTTAGCACGTCGTTCGGGGATTGACTCGGTCATATTGAACCCGAGATTTTTAAGCCGACTTATGGCAGGAATTCATGT
>JAWWEA010000038.1:10572229-10582904 GCA_035222095.1 Andricus quercuspetiolicola | reverse complement strand
ATATATATAATTTTTTTTAATTTTGAGTTTGACCTTGAATTTAACAGAAGCGCCCGAAACCGAGGCGAGGACCATCAGCCTTCGCCTATCACTCGTTCCGAAAACATTGCCCTCACAGTAAAAAGACGGTGCTCTCCTCCTTGCTATATGCAATGTACTATAATTATAGGATCTCATAATACGTGACTCATGCTATAATACCTTGTACACTGATTATTTAAAATTTACCGTTCAAGAGAAAAATCATTTAAATATGCGAAAATGTTACACGGTCACATGTTAATATGATATGATAATGTATGCACATTTAATATTTTTTTAATGGGTACAACCAGGTGAAAAAGTTACATATATTTTATATAGTTTATATATAATGGACAAAGCACTGATATTTTTCATTTGTTTTATACAGAAAACTTTATAAAAAAAATTAAAAATATCATTGTCTTGTCCACTATATGTAAACTATTATAACGTTTTAACCTGGGTGTGTTTTCATAATAGAACACATAATTAGAAAATAAGGTTTATATTAAATATAATACTTATAACTGTAGTATATAAATTGGTTTTGGAATGTCCCCTTAACTGAGTGGCATCAGATCACAGGACAGTTTTTTATGATTTTTCTTTAACGAAAGAACTGGATTTTAAGAATTTTTTGGAAAAATGAACATTCTCGAGAGTACTTTTCGGAATATGTAAAAATAAAATCTATCAAATATTTGCTAGAATGAAAGTAAATAAAATAATTGCATCGTTTATTAGACCGGTAATGTTTTCGTTGTCACCTGGTCGCACACATTTTCTTACTGAAGAAGACCATTCACCAGGTGAGTTCATCAATAAAATATTGTTTATCGTAAGCCCTTCCTATCTTAAAAATGTTTGATCAATATAAAGTAAGTAAATTACGAAATAACATTGTTTTCGTTTGTTATTTTGTCATCCGATCACGCAATTATTTTCATGGATGTGAGTGATGTCAGACACAGAGAAAGTTTTCATTACAGTATTTCGACGATTTTTTAGTGTAATATTGTTTTATCTATGTATATATTTTTTATTATATTGCAAACAATAGCTAAAATAAATCCTAACATATATTATAAGCATCGACGATTATTTATACAAATGATACCTTTACAAAGTTTTTACGAGTATTGAAGTAAAAATTTTATTATTTAACATTTGAATAAGGAATTTAAAATCAAAGTAGCCTTCTTGATCTCGTTGATTACTATTTTGATCGTAATTAGGGTTATGACTAATGAAAAAAAATGTTATACTTGAATACGAAATGCCTTTACCAAAAAATTTTCTAAGCGAATTGTGCTGATTTTCTGATTGTCACCCATATACAGCATAAAATTAAAAAATAATTTTTAAGTATATATCAAGTAGTAAGTAATAATCAACTCCAATATCGAAGCAATAGCATTAAATAAAGGTTATCTTTAAATTAAATCGAGTAAACACAATGAGAATAAGAACTTTGATGAAATTTCCCTGAACGAATAAACGGGTCGCGGGTAAGGGGTTGAACAAAGAAAAGTAAAAGCAATTAAATGATGAAGATAAATCCAAGTTAGCTAAATTGAAATATTTTCCCCAACACCCGCGCCGGAACTTGCAACTGACATGCGCGTTGAGGAAAATCTAAGCTGGTGTTTTCGCGATTCTTGACGTCACCGCGAACTAAGTAATGCTATGCGCATCCGCTAGGTACCCTTACTCCTTGCAACTGCGCATCCGCCAGATACCCCTTCTCTCTGCAACTTACATTCTCCTCATCGAGCATAGTCTCACGTTCCGGTCTGCGGTGATTGGGGAAAGCATCTTGTGCAACAGGCGGGATACGTCGATTGACAACTCGCATGATTTGCCACGTTCGCTACGCTCGCGTGGCAAACTTCATGCTGCTGATAATCAGCTGTGTATCCCGCTTGTTGCACAATCTACTATTTTTTTAATTGATGAAAAAAATATTATTTATTAGCCCCAGAAGTATGTTCAATATTAGTATTCTGTTGAATCTGAAATAAATAAAAAATAAATCAAAACTGAATCTGTATTTAATTCACAGTGGAGAAATTGGAAGCAGATAAAAGTATGCACATAACGCCGTCTGTAGTTACGTACGAAGCAAATCCAAATCAGCATTGCATCAAAATGAACATTGAACTCTGCATCAAGGGAACTAAAGGCGTTTTGCCAAATATCTACGTAAATCAATGTCCTACCAATCCTCACGAAATTAATATCGCTATGGAACCGACGATACAGCAAGAGAATCCAATGAAAACAGTATTTGAAGAAAATCTAGGAATCAGTTCTACAGTCCCACAATCGATCACCCCTGCTGTCGCACAATTGACCACCTCAGCTACTGTCTCACAATTTACCACCGCTCCTACTGTCGCACAAATGACCGTTCCTACTATTAAAAATGAAGCTATAATCATAGATTTGTGTGATGATGATAATGTTCGTTCTTTTGAAAATGGAGATCTTTCCGAACGAAATAGTTATGAGACGAATTGTGAAATAGTGGGGATGACAGGATGTAAATTAGAAACTAAATATGATATATGTGAAGAGATTTACATTGTGGACTCTGAGACGGATATAGAAATAGTGGAGGTGTTGAAAAGAGTTAAGAAAAAGAAGAGTAAAGAAAAGAAGAAAAGAAAGAAAGGGAAAAAGAGAAGAGATGGGAAAAGGGATGAAAAGAGAGTAAAGAAGATGGAAAAGATAGAGGAAATGAAAGAGGAGGAGAAAATGAAGATTCCAAAAAATCTAGATGGAGAAATGTATTCAAGTTCTGAATCGACGATTGTTGAAGATTTAGGAAAGAATTATGAAAGCATTCCAGACTCTAAGCTTTCACCTCTAAATATGAGGATTGAAACTCAAACTCAACAAAACAATACACCTCCAAACACAACAAAATGCAAATCAGTCGGTTATGAATATAAGAAGAGGAACTACAAACAATTCCAACTTCAAATTGGCAGTGCAGAACGAGAAATGCCGAAGTGTCAGGCACTATGTCAAAAAATCGTTTGGTGGGATCCTCAAACATTTGCGGTATGTTTCATGACATTTCTAAATTTACAAATATCCTGTACAATGTACAATCGTATATGTTTCAGGAATTACAGCTTATCCGCTATTTTCTCTATGTATACTAATACTATTTTTAAAAAACGTCCTCCATTTCCTCTATTTTCAGTGAAACGAGTAAATTAAAAAACAAATAACTATTATTTAGAGATTTCATATAACTTTTCCAAATTAAGAGTACCTAATATTTAATTTTTATAATTTCTAGACTTGGTATAACTGAAACGTCCAAATTGAGACATTGGTTATAATAAAGCTCTAGAATCGGTTCGGGTTCTAAATTATTCCAACAATTAGAAAATTTGTAGACAAAAATTAAAAAATAGGTCTGCCCGAAAATTTGTTTTTAAACAATTTAAAAGAAATGAACGAATAAGGTCTTATTACACTCGAGTCCCCTATTTTTACAAACGATGTCCTCTATTATTGAGAAAAAGTTCTCTATTTTAGAAAAAAAATAAGGCTTTGATCCCTGATGTTCAGAAGATTTAAAGACATTCTTTCAAATGTTTTTTTTAACTCCTATGAAATTGGGTTAATTACAAACTTAAGTCCATTTCAAATTCCATGTTTCAATTACTAATCAATTACTCAATCAATTATAATTATTTTTTCAAATACATGCAACATTAAATTTACTTTTAATTTCTTTTGGAATTGAAGGTAGAATAAATTTTAATTGTTCCTTGCAGGGTTGGTATTCTAATCCATGTAGCCTGAAAGAAGATGAATTAACACCAGTTTCAAAATCTTATGAAAGCTACGAAGATTATTGTAGCGTATTTCTACCACTTGTCACGCTGGAAATTTTTCATACTATCAAAAATGCTTACGTAGATGTCAAGAGAAATTTATCGTAAGTGCGAAATGCATTTCTGTAAAAACTTTCATGCAATAAATTATTTAAGTAATTATGTTGATGGTCTCAAAATTAATCCAATAACAATGCTTTATAACAGATTTGCAGATTGTGGAATTATTGAAGGATCAGTTAAGAGAGTATTTATAAATGAAGAGTTTGCAGACATGTTGAAATTCCAGATTAAAATCTGCAGCAAAACACAAGCCTATAAATTTCCTAAACTTGGAGATCTGCTGCAGCTAGAGATAAGGATTCCACAAGTCGAAACTCCAAAAATTCTCTTCGCTTACGTTGTATGTCATCAAAATTTAAGCCTAGAGAAAGGTAAAGTTGAGAATCCATGAAATTGTGAAAAAATCAGGGCTTAATTCGGATCTCGAAAAACCAAGAATTTTATCCACGATGTCACTATCGGACTTTTAAGAACACTAATTTTTAAACAGTTATATAATCCTAAAAAGAAAGTGGCCTGATGGTACCTCCATATACACTTCGACTTACTATGTAGAGGATAAGTTTGAGACTTGGTCTGTAACCTCTATCTTATGAAATTTAATTCTTGAAAAATATCTGAAACTTATCAAAAATATCTTGAAATTTACCGAAAATTTCTGTAAAGTTACCAGAAAAATGATGAGAATTATTGCAAAGTTTCTAGAAAATGGAAATTATTGTGAATTTATTAATATTTATATAAAAAACAAGGGTTTACAAAGTTAAAGTTACATATGTGATGCTGTTGCATCACATATATAACATACTTATATCACATGGGATGTGAATCTTCCTCTTTGACCAAGTCGATGATCATTCCCCACAGATCTGAATCTTCCTTGCCGGTCCCTTTGCTCATCAACAGACCAACATTACGAAGTTAAAAATAAATTTATTTTGCAATGTGCTATTTGAAAATAAGATTTTTGTAATCAACAATTTTTTACAAGAAGCAACTGATCCTTATGAGCTATATTTTCAAGATTTGAAAATATATATATTTTTTTAATTCTCAGAATAAAGTGGAGGAAAAAAGAAGTTTTCATGTTTTAAGTCTATGAAAAATTTCAAAAGTGTGTAAAAGTCATCTTTTAGTATAAAAAAAATTAAAAGTGCTTGAGTAAGAGAAAAAAAAATGGGTTTTACCCAGTTGCCATAATCATTTCTGAACAGCCACTTCAACTTTAACCTCATTTTTTGGCAAAATGAAATGTTTTTGTGTACATATTTCTAACAATTATCGATAGGCCTTTACCTAAAGTACTCGAAACTGCAAAAAAACGATTCTCGAAAAAAGTGGACTTTACGTTGTCGATCTCGATGCCTCAAATATGTTCCTTAAATTAAACTTATCAAATTTTAAACATTTTTCAAACACATTACATAAGCTAGGAATTGAGAAAATGGTAGATTCCGAATACCTTATTCTCAAATCACTAATTGCAAAATCAATCATTTTTTACATTTTGTAATTTGTACCTACTCACTGACGAAAGTCCTCTACTAAAAGTTTGCCAATGTTTGCTGATTTCAAGTGTCTGAGGCTCTCAAACTCTTGACCGTTTCAAATTAATCAATTTTGTCTCAAAACAATATATGAATTCTAAATAAAAATTCTTCAGACGGGTACAACTTAAAATCGAAAGCTTACTGTCTTCTATCAGTTTTTGAATTTGAAATTTCAAAAAGATTTACCTATTGACCAACAAATTATATATAAAAAGTTTATAAAACCAAAGAATGAATGTGAGATGAAAATATCATCTTCGAAATTTGAAGAAAGATTACAATATGACATTTATTCTTTTGTTCCCTTAATTAATGAACATCAGAATTTTTTAACCCCAGATAGAAGTCTCAAAATTTTGAATTTTGACTTTTTAAATCGAACAGAAGACAAGAATAAAAATAAGAAAGATGAAAATATGATCTGCGAAATTCGGAGAAAGATTACAATATGACACTAATTATTCTTTTCAAACCTTATGTAATTAATGAACGCTCCCTAAACGATTTCAATTTTTTTTACTTTTGAGTGCCGAACCAGAACCGTTTTTGTTCGGCCCTATTATGCTTCAATTAATTTCAAGATGTTTACCCCGCTCTACTTTTGAATCATGTAAAACTTCAATCAACATTATTCATTCTTGAAGTCTTTAAGTTTATAGTTGTTTATGTCCAAAAGTTATAATATTGAATTTTTTCTTTGGAAAAGTGTTCTGAATTAAAAAAAAAATCATCTTAAAAAACAGGAATTTGAAATCATCCGTAGAATCGATAATCTGAAAATGTTGAATTATTTACAATCTGTATTCGTTTATAGCTTAAACTTATTGTATTTATATTATATAGATCCAGCGACAGAACAAGCATATCTACAGGGACTGCACACCGTAGTAACGAAAGAACTTGACTTTATTGTATCCAAAAGTGCAATTATTAAACTGCGAGTTGTATTGAACTTGTTTTATTTCATGCAATTAGCAGGTGCGATGGATTATTTGCGAAAGTCACCACTCATGCCTGTCATGATAAAGCCTGAACTTGAAAAATTTAATTTGCTCTTCAGTAACTGTACGACGACATTAGTATCAAAGGTTCTTGATTGTTTGAAGATTATTTGATTCCGACTGGAAAAACTATATTTAACTGTTGATAATCTTATTTTAAAGGACAAATTGGATGGAAAACAATTAAATGCTGTGATGAAATTTACTCAAGTTGCTGCAAGACGTGAGCCCAAAATTGTTCTCATTGAAGGTCCTCCAGGTATATTATTAATTTGTATTCTTTCACTAAACATTAGAACGTCTCCAGAAATAAATTATTAATGTATATTTTTCAAACAGGTACAGGAAAAACGCAGGTAATTGTAAATATAATTTTACAATTATTAAATGATGAAGCAAAAATACAGGACGAAGTGCCAATGAAGATCTTGGTTTGCGCAAGTACAGAACCAGCAGTCGATGAAATCGTCCTGCGAATTTCATCAATCCTGCAAACTTTAAAACGTACGCATTTTGTTATTTGTTTAATTTCATAATTTATTGTTCAAATGCTCCTGGTTTGGTTTTTTTTCTTACAGGTAAAACTGTTAAGATGACTAGATTGGGCGAGTTTGAGCAAATGGATTCTAAAACACGAAAGTTTTCATTAAATGAAATGTCTGAGCAGTATTTCCAGCAGAAATTTCACAACTTTTGTAGTAAGGAAATTGAAATTCCTCGAGATAAAGAGGTAGTGATATTGTATTCTTAATTCTATAATTTTCAAGTCACTATGCATTGCTTTCCCATTAAGCAGATATGTGATTTTCTTCCTCAAAGAAAAAACATTATTTAATGGCTAAATAATTTTATTTCAATTAATGATTTCTTTCAATAGTATTACAGGTTAATAAAATTTTATTACTTTCTATTTACAAATATTGTAAACAGACGAATTTTTGTAATTTTTTATTTAAATGCACTACTAATATAGGGCAACAGATTTTTTGTACACAGCGAATATTTTTTATCCATACATTAAAGTTAAATTATGAAAATGAGAAAAGTTATAGTAAAAAACGGATTCTTTAAAAATTATGAAAGTGAAAAAATGTTTAAACGTGATATTTTGAAAAGGTCTTGTGTCCATTTTGAGATATTCAAAGATAGAATAAGTCTACCAAATTTCATCTCGTTATCATTAGGCATATTTCAGTTGGAATGCAATTAAATACGTCCACTCTTATATTTAGAAATTGGAAATCGTCATCACTGCATAGCTTCCTCTTTGACAATACAAAAATTATTAAAAATTTGTGTAATTAGTTAGATATAAAAGTAATTTTGTTGCAGGTGATAAGAATTGTAGAAGAAATACAGGAAGCTAAGAAATTGATACGCGAGACGAAAAGTCTAGACGCGGCTCTCACATTGCCTATTTTGGAAAAATTTCTAGAAATCAAAATAGATGGCAGAATGGTAAGTAAATTACAACTTGATTTCTTCTAACAAAAGGTAGAATCAGAAATAATCTATAATTGATTTTAAATGGACTGAAATTTCTGGTAGCTTGTATTCTCTACATTTTTTGATACTGAAAGAGCGATTTCTCTTGCATTAAGTTAGTCAATAATGTTCCCGAAATGTATTTGTTTAATTTGGAATAGATTCTTTAAATTATAAATTTTCGACTTTTTCAGACTTCGAACAAATATCTTTCACTTTTATGCGCTTAAAATTTGCGACGAAAATTTTTCCATAACAAATACTGTCAAGAAATGCTTTCGATG
The DNA here is from genome assembly GCA_035222095.1 of Andricus quercuspetiolicola. Taxonomy (NCBI): domain Eukaryota; kingdom Metazoa; phylum Arthropoda; class Insecta; order Hymenoptera; family Cynipidae; genus Andricus; species Andricus quercuspetiolicola. The sequence continues at coordinate 10,574,643 of JAWWEA010000038.1, read as the reverse complement.
TGCAGTACTGGATAACTTTTGAAAGACTAATCGGACTCGGTTTCGCTTTGGCACACGCTTTTAGGAATTAAAAATACAGGTCGATTTTGTTAATCAGCCTTTTTGACCATCGGTTCTAGTTTTATCCATCGGAAAAACTACAAAAAAATTCCAGTTTGAGGTCAAACTATGCAAGATATAAAAAATAAATACAATTAAAAATTGTTTACTCAGCAAAGATCTACAAATTTGTTATTGACCATTTTTCGATAGACGCGTAGTTTTCCTTTTAATTGTGAAAAATAACATTAAAAATAAAAAAATTTATATTTTTGGAAAAAACTATACAAGTTACAATAAAATGTTTAATAAAAAATTTATTCAGCTAAAAGAAGTCTCAAAATTTGCTACTGACCATTTTTCGATACAACGCGTACTTGACGTTTTAATCGTGAAAAAAAGCACTAAAAATCTGAAATTCTAATTTTTGGAAAAACGACTCAAGATAACCATTTTTTGATAACATGCGTAATTTTCGTTTTAATCGTGAAAAATACCATTAAAATTTTTTTCAACTCATGGAAAAATTACATAAGGTGCAATAAAATGTTTAACGATTAAACAGATCTCAGGGCGGCCACTCGATAATTAGGCTGAAGTTTCAGACGTCTAAGTGAGACGAATTTTTAATTTTTATTTTGTATTTGTATAACATTAGAGAATAATGTTTAAAAAATAAATTTCCACATTCCTTTATGCAAATTGCACCATAAAAAATAATGCAAGCACAAAAATAAATTTTCTTCTAAAAGAAAAAAATAGTACCGCTTTTTGACTTCGGAGATCAAAACATATTATCCGGGTGACGGTCCACATGGACGGTCAATTTTAATATAAAATAAAAAAGTGTACTGTTTTTCGACTAAAGATTGGAAACTTCAACATACATTTTTGATCGCCGGAAAAGTAACAAATTTGACGAAAATTTAATTTTTCACATTTTATATTAAAACTATGGACATCATGGAGCAATTGATTTATTACCTAGGTACTTTTTTGACCCAGTATGAGGCACAGCGCGCGCATACACGATGTTTTACAGAAACCGTGCCCGAGATTTCAGTTTTTGTAAAATGACCACTTCTGTTAGGCGTAATTTTACGCTAAAAAGAATTAACTACAATATTAATTTTAGAATATTTTTTCAATTTCCGCATTGGAAATTTGAAGTTTTGGTTAACCATTGGGAAATGTGTTTTTAAATCCGAAGTTTAGAAACTACACTTTTTTGATTTTATAATAAAATTGATTGTCTATGTGCGTGGGAGCCTTTATATGGGCACTTCTGGTCGAATTTATAATCTAATTGACCGTCTGTTTGCGTGGGAGTATTTATACGGTCAATTTTGGTAAAATTTAGCATTTTTCCAGTATTCGAAAATTTAATTTGAAATTTTCTTTTACAACTCTTGGATAATATATTTTGAAATACAAAGTCTAAAAAGGGTACACTTTTTCATTTTATATTCAAATTGACCGTCTACGTCTGTGGGAGCGTTTACACGGGCAGGTTTTGTCAAATTTTGTATACTTTTCCAGTATTCGAAAATTCAATTGGACATTTTCTTTAATAAATCTTGAATAATATCCTTTCAAAACCAAAGTTTAAAAACGGTACACTTTTTAATTTTATATTAGAATAATTGATCGTCTATATGCGCGGGAGCGTTTACACGGGCAATTTTGGTCAGATTTGACACTTCTGCGGAGATCTAAAATTTATTTGAAGTTCTCTTTTACAGCCCTTGGACAATATGTTTTCAAATCTGCAATACAAAAACGCGACACTTTTTTGATTTTAGAATAAAATTAACCGTTCGTGTGCGTCGAAGCGTTTATGCGGGCATTTTTTGTCAAATTTGACAGTTTTCCGGTGATCGAACATTTAATTAAAAATTTTTTTTATATCATCTGGATGATATGCTTTGATATCCGAAGTTAAAAAGTGGTACAATTATTATCTTTTGGGAGAAAACTTCAATTTGTTCAAAAAATTTATTTTTGCGCTTAATTATTATTTTTCTTTTGTGATACGATTCGCATAAATGAATATGGGTTCCAGGGTCTATATGAAATTACCATTATTCACTGAGCTGGTTTCTGTGAGTTTCTGGTGGTATTTTCACTTCGTTTTGGGGAATGCCTCATTGGCGCTCATAAACCCTCGGATCCTTGATCTACACTCACCTCCCGATTCTTGTCCGGCCTCTGGTCTAGGCGGACCAGAATCGGATGCGGATTTTCGTGTCAACATCTGGACCGCTTATCTAGTCACTGACCTTGGCACAGTATATCTCCAGAGAGGCGCGATGTAAACAAATTCTGATACGGCAATGACTGTCCGAGCGTATAGGCTTTCATGGGACGCTCAGGGG
>JAWWEA010000038.1:10540746-10550748 GCA_035222095.1 Andricus quercuspetiolicola | reverse complement strand
TGTCGAAATATAACATATGGGAGTGGGTATAACACGTGATAGCAAAAACGGCACTGCTCATGTGCCCGGGACTGCTGACGGGTTTCTATTCGTGGCAAACATCAACGAATTCTTGGACGTTGCTCGTCCTACCTCTGCTCACCAAACACATAGGGTCAGAATTGTTACACAATCGCGATTTTTTATTCAAATTTTCTAGCTGCCTATGCGTCTCATAAAAAAAATTGTGTTATTGATATTTTGGATCATGAGAATTTTGACAGCGAAGGAATTTTGAAACCGCCTTAAATATTAAAAAAAAAAATAAGGATAGATTTAGAGAATACGAAAATATAAAATTAAGAGATCAAGCTCTGTTTTTGTGTTCGATATGAGTTTTACACGAGGCTAAAGGTCGCGTGTAGGGATGGGTAATGCTCGGTGAGAATCGATTCCTCGATTACGACTTACGCGTCGATTCCGGGGAATCTAAGAATCGGCGGTGGGAATCGATTCTTCGATTCCGATTCTAATATTCCCCCACTCCTAAAAAAGGGCTCGTAAATGAAAAATTTCGATTTCCTCACTCCTAAAAAAGCGCGCGTATATTCGAAATTTTAAAGGGTACACGACTCCACCAATGAAATGACCGAAATATGCCAACGACCAATCACAGATAACCTTTAGGAAAGTAAACATTTATTTTCTTAGCTGTGTAATCAAAATCGAGTCGATTTCGACGAAGAATCGATTCCTTGAAATCAAGAATCGATTCCAAAGAATCGAAGAATCGACACAAAGGAATCGATTCTTCGAAGGAATCGGAATCGACTTGGCCATCCCTAGTCGCGTGACAGGACATGCGACCATGATAAAACAAACAAATTACCAGAATATTTTTAAAGTATATTTGGAACAGACAAAAATATTTTGAAATATGAGAAAAATGATTATTTTCACGAATAATTTGATTTTGAATTTGTTTCAAAACATCCTGTCATTTTAAAGCATGACAAGTTATAAGGAGCGTTACTGGATAATTTAAACGCAAGTAGTGGTAATGCGATTTTTACCTATACTACAATCTTTGTAAGTATAAAATTAACTGAGTTTTCGTCTAAAATACCAATGCAGCGTGACTATTGAACTCTATTCCGGATTTCTATCTTTTCCAGCTCAATATAAGTCATATCTGCGTGAAAAGATATTTTGTGTACTTTTTTATTTATAACTCCAGAAAGAACTGGTACAAAATTTTGTAGCTTTACTAAATTGTACTGTGATATAAGCACTTTACTGACGCAATTTTAGAAAAAATTTATTAATCAAAGAAAATGTGAAAAATAACTTTGATTTCAGTAGTCAACTTTCTGACAATCACTCATGTAAAGATTTTGATTTTCCTATTATTTGCTTTATAGTTGATGATTAATATACAGAAAATAGTTTTTTGTCGACCACCTTGGAAACACGCCATTGCATGCACGTGAAGCAGACTTAATGTGGTTATTTCCAGCCCAGTGACGTTCGCACATGCGCACTCTGCCGCCGGGCCGACATGAAGCGTTATGCCCGTTACATGAAACTTTACGCCCACTACACATACATTGCAACACGCAAGTGAGAATATGGGGAAAATTATCCTTATCTTTACAAAAATTGCCTCGCTGGATCCCACAGTTTCCCTTCTCCTAAGTACGCTATTTCTTCCTTTCACTTATAATATAAAATTGTCAAGTACACCAAACATCCTCTATCTGCTTCACATGCTTTTTAATTTCATTAAACTTCATATTGACGGGGTTTCAAGATTTCTGATTTACAATAATAACAATTGTTATTTGGTGTTAATGTCTTGTATCACGGTATTATTCTTGAGATGAAAAGAAACGATTTTATATATGATATTATATACATTTCAATTAATAAAACGTCTACCTTTGAATGCGGTTTATTTACTTACATATTTGTAATGAAATTAATGAAGGACAAGGTCTTCTTGCAACAATATGATATGGATAGTTATAAAAATATATTTTCAGTAATTATTAGTTTTTGATGAATATAATGATCTTGAAATATAAAATACTGTAATGTCAATTCCTTCTTAAGAAAGAAGAAGTAATATGCGTCAAAATAACGACAAGTGACCAAATTCTCAAAAGTGATGCAAGATTAGAATTCTGGATGTCAAATTCTAAACTTATCTCAAAAAACGAACGACATTATTGAGGTTACGATGTATCGAGATTAGAAATTTTCCTGATAATTTACATGAAAAGTAGGAAAATCAGGTAGAGGCCCTGGTTTTAGAATCGAAAAACATTGCATTCTCGTGAATGATGATACAGTAAATTAAGGTAGCAATTAACAAATCTGATTTATTCATAATAAATGGTGGCCATCATTCTTTTGCAATATTATGCGGCAAAGAATTAAATTTTGACTTTTGAATAACAATTTAGAATTATTCCTGGAAAAAGTGTAGATTTATGTAATTGTATACATTTTTACAAAATAAACAACGTAAATTTATCATTCACAAAGATTTTAAGATGATGCCTGGGTTTTGTGCTCACACACTTTTCTACAACCTTAATAGACATAATTTATTCTTTACTCGACGCTACACATGCTCGAGTATTTAGGGTTAGGGTTAGGGCGACTAGTTGCTTTTTTAAAAGCATGTGGGAGGGTTCGACAATAATAATGTTCGGGGAAAAAATTGACCCACGCAACATTGATTGGTAAGGTGATCGGTAACTATTGGTAATAATTTTGCTTCACGAACAACTAGGCGGATTCGTTGGACACTAAGAATCAAATTGGATTCGTCCTTCTCGGGATGCTCCTCCTCGGCGTCAGTTCCTCGACGAGAAAGCAACCCTGCGACCACGTTTCAAAATTAAAAATTCGCGACCATAGGATCGACTTCGTACCCCAGTGACTCCTACAAAAAGAGAGCGAATTTGCATCCGAGATTCAGCATATTAGCTCGGTTTTCTTCTCGAGTCTAACGCGTAGTTCCGATTGCTCACAATGCTCGTGGTGCGACTATGATTGCAGGACAGTTTTCGGGAACCTTACCATCGCCATAGAATTTAAATTCAAATAAAATGTTTTAATGCTCGATTTTATTTTCCGTACAAGATTTGTACACAGCATTAATTAGCAGACTCATTGGTAACTAGTGACAAGAAGCTTGCTCTACTAACAGTATGGTATACTATATAGTTCGGGCATGAGCTATAGAGCTACCCCACGTATGGCGGGTATCGCCAAAAAAATCTTTTCGTATTCAGGATCTTTGTAGAGTTCTACGTAAGGTCGAGGAGTTTGCAGTACCCTGAAGCTTGTCTGGAGTAATTCAGGTTCTCGACATCTCCCAAATGATTGATCTGGAGAGGTTATATATGCTGGGTTGGCGGCAGTGAAAGATGATGGGCGATGGTGCGACTATTTGAATTTCGCCTTTTGTGCGTTGCAAATTGTGCCACATCACAATACACAAACTTGAATAAATGAAATTGTAAATTCTGTAGCATGTTTTTCTCAGTGTAAGTACTGGAAATTAAAAATGCATCCGTTTCGATTTTTTCTTCCAGAATTAAGTTCGCCGGATGACTCTTCTATGGTTACATTACACAGAAAAAATTACTTCTTCGCAGTTATGTTACCTGAAGAAGAAACTTCAAGTTCCCTAAAAGCTACCATATACGCGAAGATAATGAGCACAAGATCTTCATGATGGTTTCTACTTAATAATTAACTATAGTAATTTCACACCAATTTCTATCATGTCAATGTGAAAGTTCATTAGTACACGTCAGTTTAAGGTATTATACAGATACAATTATTTTTTGAGGATTTTTTTTAAAATTGGGACCGCAGATTTATTAGAGTGTTATCTAACGCTTGATGCAATTGGAAAAGGGCTGACTATTTCGAAGTTGATATAAGTAAAATAAAAAATTGCGCCTTATGCACGTACGGCCTATCCCAAGGTATTAAAAATTAACATATTTTAGCGTGACACCTAAACGCGTTTGAAAATGCTTTTCAGAAACTAAGACAAGATAGAAACACACAATACAAAGATTCTGTGAAAATTTCAGAATTTTTTTATTTCGTTTATGAAGTAGAGCCCTGAAAGTATGGAAGAACAGAGAGGTCCGATAGGTTAGACACTTTCGCACGCATTCATTCTGCTCCTTTCCTAGACTTAATTATGCTTGTAGGTCAATTGTTCACATATGATGTATTCAGAGTTCTTCGCGTTTCTGATCTTTGAAAGCACCGGTTTTCCGAGGGTTAACCGGAACAAGACATATTTGTGGCCCAAGAGGCATTCCTTATCGGAGACTCTCCAGCCTTGCTCCTCAGTTCTTTCGAGCATAGAGTCGAATCGTGAACCTCACTGCTGTTTTTAATTTGGAATGTGTGAGTATCATGCCTATTAAGAATCTCCAGCTCAGTGCCCGAGAGATATTCGACAGAATCTCTTCGTCTATCATTGATGTTTCTGCTCTCACACACCGTATGTTGGGAGTTTGTAGCACAGCCCAACAGCAGAGGAATTTTGTTCTCCTGGCAATGACGAATTAAAGCCTTCACTTCTCTGGGAGGCGGGGGTCCCTTAGCATCGCCCAAAAAATAAGCCAAAAAAATGAACACCTTTATCCTTTTTCCGTTTCTGCCCCTGAGTCTCACCTTAACCCCTTATATATGGAGCCACACCCTAACAAGCTACTCATCCTTTCACTGTATAACCAGGGTTCTTGAATTAGGGCAATACCAGTCCGCACTACTGACATGCGCCTGGTTAGGATCGCCGAGGCGCCTTGGCCAATTAATCTGCATCATAGAGATTCTGGCCTCAGCCATCGGTAGACTAGTTCAGGACGTCTCCAAATGCCTCTGGTTCTCTCCTTTTTGCTTGCAGAACAAGCCTGAGGAGCTGCGACAAATGATAATTCTGCAGCCATGGACCCTTGTGAGGTGTCCTAGCTGTTGTTTGCAACCGCGCTAAGCGATCCCTCGTTTTTTACATTACTACGGTCACTCTTCTTCACGGATAACCCCGTTAACTATTCACTCGCAGTGCCAACAGGGTTGCGGTCATCGGAATCAGAATTCTGCACTCTTCCTAATTAGCGGGCCCCTGAGGATCCGCTCATTTTTGACAGTGGGTTTGACAAGGGACCTAGATCGGTGCCCTCATAGATTTTATGAATTCCTTTAGAGTTGCTCATTTGGTCCCACGAGAAGCTAGGGAAATAAGGGCTGAGGGAGGCGCGCCGCACAGTGAGACAGAAAAGTTACCCGTGAACAAAGGAAGGAAGCGTTCGCCGTAAATCGCTTTTCCGCTGGCTAAGGCTTGCAAAATGACGTAAAAGTTTTTGAGTAACTGATTGCTCAAACCAGTTATTTTTGATATTGTGTCGTAAATTTCAAAAAATTTTCTGGACGTGTTTCCGTCGTTCGTAGAACCACTTACCTGTTTCACAACATCGACGATTAAAGCTTAGCTGAGTGTGAATTTCATTCTGTATGTACACCTTTCTCTCAATCAATATCTTTTTATGTTCATCCAATGTACAGGCCTACTTTTTAAATGGTAAACGATGCGCAATATGAAGGGCGCATTTCATAAATCGAATCCACGCATGAAATGTCTGATGTCCGTATTGAAATGAACCCACATTTTCTTCTCTCATTCCTATTGTATCAAGCTGGTTCATTTCCTTAGGCTTTGCTTCAGAGACAACACAGCACTCTTTTCCATCAATCATCGTGCAAATCAATTCATACTTCACATAGTGTGTTCTGCCATTCACCTCAACTTTAGTTGTCTTCAATCGTTTTCTTTGAGATTTAATATTTCGAAGCTTAGTAGGAATTTTATCTGTCGTCTCTGCTGCATACTGGAATGATATTGGGAGACAAGTGGTAGGCGAAAAGTTCGGGGATTCTGCCAGATTTGTGTATACAAAGGTTCGTTTATATCCATAAGGCAAAGTGGGACCGTTTATACCAAGAAAATACGTGAAGTTCTACGTTCTGTACAATTTTCAATCTCTTATTGAAAGCAGGTATGAAATATTGAATTAACTTCTTCTGCACTAACTCTAGCAAATTTGTTGGAACACAAGACTTTTCTTTTAGAGAATTGAACAAGACGATTGCATCCTTAGAACTCGATATTAATAAGGTATCTGACAATTCCCTGTATTTTACCTCGAGGGTATTCATGTCTGTGAAACTGAATTATCAAATTAGCAACAGATTCAGCTACAAGAAATAGAATTTGACTTCAAAATGTGCAATCACCACTGGAAGTCGAAAAAAAATTTCAACCGCAGTACTTACTAAGAATAATTTATAACAATATTAAATATATGTATGACAATAAAACGGAACACAAACTGAACAAACATTAAATAAAACGGAACACGAATTGAACGAACACTGCTAATAGAAGCCGACAAGTTTGACTTAATTTCGCAAGAAAAGTTGAGCCTCTACATTGAAAAATAGTTGTAATGCGAATTCGTTTATAACAGTTGTTTGAATAATGAATAATTATTGTCAATTTGCTAAGTATCATAACAAAGAGTCACGGGAAACACATTCTTAGTTGAATCCGTATACAAAAATTGAGCACATTCATTGCAACTGTGAATTTGTTTATAAAAATTATTTGAATAATTAATAGTTTTTGTCAATTTTCAAAGTATCATAGTGAAGAGTCGCCGGAAAGGCATACCTAGTTGATTCCGTAAACAAAAATTGAGCTTATTCATTGGAGTTTAAAAGCACGAGTACGCTCAAAGTACTTACAATAAATGACAAGGATATTGTGAAAATTGTAATTTTTTCACTTTGGCCTAATAATATGGCAAGGCATTGTAAGACAAGACTACAGATTAGTTCAAACAATAAAGGCAAGTCATATTAGTAGTCGAGTCAGTTAAGACAAGAAAATAAGACAGTCCAATCAACAGAAGACAGACAATTTGGTAGTCCAGCCAGTTAAGGCATGACTACAGATCATTTTAACCAACTGAGGTAAGACACTTTGGTAGTCCAGCCAGTTGAGACAAGACTCTAGATCAGTCCAATCAACAATACATTCGCATTCCAATGAGACCACGTTTATCGAATAGTTCGTCTATTTGAAATTGTGTAGTCTGTTCTCTTTGAAGCCTGTCTTCTATGTAAGCAGGTGCAAGATTTAATTGATATATTTCCATTGTCAGCTCCATTTGATAATTGCAATCGAGTCTTAGAAATTAGGGCACATGATTTGCATTTGATTGAGCCTACTGTGCATTTCTCGTATGGAGGTTGTCCATTTAAACTCTAGCTTGAATTAAATTAGATGTACGATACTTTTTTAACATTCTTTACGCTAATTCAGCAGTAGCATCCTCCATGACGATTGGTTCTCAATATTTATTGAGACTCGCACCGGCAATTTGGTAAAATTCTCCGATGTTGATGGTATGGTTCATTGAAACAGTCTCTTCAAAGAATTCAAAAACGGATTTTATATGGCCATTGCGCGCCTCTGCTACCAACCTTGTCTTTGTAATTATTCTGAAGTCATTTGCATCGATGTATGCGATTGCAAGAGGATCATTAGGATTAGGATTATAGAGCCTATTTGCAAAATACATCACATGTATTTCTATGTATTGTCAGACTAACAGCTTGCTTACTACTAAATCGAAAAAATGACTTAAAACATCATCGGATAAGCTTTGAGCCATTGGGACTTTTTAATTCGGAGGTATTGAAATATATTTATATTACAATTTTAGTCAATTTGACTGGGCCCGGACTTTAATGTAAAATGTGGGGGGGTCCTTTCAAAACTTTTTTTAAATATATGTGGAACAGATAAAAATATTTAAAAATATGGGAATAATGACTATTTTTACAATAGATTTGATTTTGAATTTATTGTTTCAAAACATCCTGTCATTTTATAGTATGATATGTTAATAAGAAGCGTTACTGGACATTTTAGACGCAAATATTATGCAAAAGTAGTGATGATTATTAGCAGCTATTTAAAATCAACGTTGATAATGCGATTTTCAACTGTACTTACATCTTTCTAAGTATAAAATTAACCGAGTTTTAATCTAAAATAGCAATGCAGCGTGACACTACAAAAACCTGTGGAACAGACTTTGAAGTGATTTTAAAATCCTGAACTCCAAAATATTAAACTCTACTGCTGATTTTTATTTTTTATAAATTAATATGAGTGACATTTGAGAATTTTAAATATTTAAAAAATGATGTCAATACACTTTGGCAATTTTTCATTTTAAATTCTGTAGTTCGGGACATGCGTGATAAAACATTTTGCGTACTCATTTATTTATAATTTCTAAACGAACTTGCATAACATTTTGTAGCTTTAATAAATTATGCTGTAATATAAGCATTTTTCTTTGATGGATAATATGTAGAAAATTGTTTTGAAGCATTAAAAAAATATTGAAATAAATTTAGAAAATTTCAGAAAGTGGGATTGAGAAGTAGATATAGATAAAGAGATGTTGTATTGTAAATCACTTCTCTTTATTTGACAATCTTATTTATTTCATGAAACATCGTATTTAGGGCTTTGCGAAGTTTCGAATTATGGAAATATGTAACAGATCAATTTTCATTTCAAAAAATTTAGTTTCAACAAAAAAAAATTTTCAAAAAATTGTTAAATGTTCAACAAAGAAATAAATCTTTAACAAGGCGGTTCCGCTGTCAACAAAGTAGTTGATGTATCAACTAAAAAATCCTTTAGTTTTGAATAAAAACAGTTGGATTCAACCAGGAAACATTAATTTTCAAGTAAACAGTTTCACTTTAACCAAAAAATGAAATTTCTAACAAAAAAAGATGAATTTGTAAACGAAGAAGACAAAAACCAAAATAGCTGAATTTACACCCAAAAGAACGTCTTTTCGAGTTGAGCAAATAAAAATTTTCTACTTAAAAATGCGATATATGTGAATTTGTTTATAATAATAATAATTTTTTTTCAGTACTAATCTCTTGTGTCACCGTATTATTCTTGAGATGAAAAGAAACGCTTTCTTAATAAAAATACGATATGATTGAATTTTCTTATAAAAATTGTCTATAACAATGACAATCGTTGTTAAATGGCAATATTTTCTATTTTAATATTGTTCCTCAGTGAAAAAAAGAAGGGACTCCACTAAACAAAAAAATTTTCTAGGTTCAAATATACGAAGTAAGTGAATTTGTTTATGAAAATTGTTTATAACAGTATGAATTGTCCTGAAATGTTAACCCATAGTGGCCACACCTCAGCCAAATTTATTAATTTATTTTCAACAAAAAAATATATTTTTGACTATAAAAGATGACTTTTTAACAAAATACTTGAATTTTCAAGAAAGTAACTAAATTTTAAACATAATAGTTGAATTTTCGTCTGAAGAAGATATATTCCCAACAAAAAAGTGTCACAGTTTATATTTCAATCAAAAGAGATGAATTTTATACAATAAAGAAAAGAATTTTAAAACCAAAACGACGAATTTTTAACAAATAAGTATTTTTCACTCAAGAAAGAAATAAAAGTTTATCTAAATTGTTGAACCTTCAAGACAGAAGACGAATTTTTTCTATAAAATTGAATATGAAAAGGATAAATCTTAAGAAAAATAGAAAAGTTACATTTTCAGTTAAAAAACTAATTTTAAACAACAAAAAAAACTTTTCAACTAAACAGTTACATTTTCAACCAAAGACATAAGCCTTCCATAATAAAAATAAAAAATTCACAAAGTATTTTAACTTTTACCTAAGTAGTTGAATTATCAATTCAAAAAGATTATTTTTTAACAAAATAATTAAACTTTCAACAAAAGAGATGAATTTTCAACTAAAAATATAAATCTTTAAGAAAAAAATGATTTCTAGACGAAGTGATTCAACCAAATCTTTCAAACAAAATAGTTGAATACTCAAGCAAAGAAG
>JAWWEA010000038.1:10363352-10380117 GCA_035222095.1 Andricus quercuspetiolicola | reverse complement strand
TTGCTTCGAAATAAGTTCATTTAAGTTTATAATCTGTTGAAAATCACAATAAATATTGCAATAATTGTTTTTTTTTAAGAAAAACATTTATGCCAAAAAATGTGTTTTTCCACTGTATAAGATGTAAATTCCATCTGAAACAATTTGTTTCCGATAATGACTTATTTTTAGTATGCAATAAATACTTTAAACTGCAAAAAAAAATCGTTAAAACACTTTTATGCACAAATTAAAATGCAGCTTCAAAATCGTACTCTTTCTAGTTCGGATTTTTGCCACCAGATGGCGTATCGCTGTTCAGCCATTCCCAATATGAACTTCTCAACGGTCGGTTTGTTAAAATCTGTGTCGAATATTTGAAAGAGTGGTTTTCGCCTTTTTTTTTAAATTTCAGTTGAGAGAATCAGGCGTGAAACCTATTTTATGTGTTTTGTGTATGTCTAGTGTTAGAACAACGTGATTGTTTAAAAAACAACAATTTTGCAACCAGGTATTGTCTGGAGAATACCGTATTTCAGTGTACATATAGTTTAAGAGCGAAAAATATTCGCATAAGAAATCGAAAAGCACTCGTACAGTTTCGCATCTTTTTTGCTGAAACGTGCATCGGAGACGCACAAGAAAAATGCTCATATTTTTGGTATCGATGCCAGAGTTCTGGTAACTGCCTTAAAAGTCAAGAAAGATTATTGTATTAATTGACAGGGTCGAAATAACGCAAAAAATAATTTTATTGTGCGAATATCTCATTTTCATAAAAATCGCTAGTTGCTAATCGGAAAACAAGTCAAGCTCTTCTTTACAATTAGAATTAGAGAAAAATCGACTCTTGACATTTAATCTCAGAATCAGGGAAATTTTGTAATTCTATGTGGACGTTTTTGTAAACTCAATTTGTCCGTGTAGGACAATAATAATTAGCTTTAGCGATATCTACTACGAGGTTCTTTTATTTGGAATTCAGTTGCTCAAAGAAGTGTCCTAGATGGAAATCAAAAGAGAATTTAGATTACAAAACGACGTATAAAACAATTTTGACAGAAAGGTGTTTACAAAAGTTAATATTCAATTTCTCACAGATGTGAATTTTTTGTTGGGGAGCTAAAAAAGAAAAACAGAAAACGGTTGACGTATCTTATAAGTCTTTTGACATTATAGAGTGTTTAATCTTTATAAGCCTCGAATTACATTTTCACGTATGTGAGACGTGAATATTATTAAATGTTTTCTTTAATTTCAATTAGAAGCTAATGTACTTAGAAGTTTGGATACATTCTCGTAATATTGTTGTCAAAAATGTATTTCCGAGTTTTGGAAGTTTTACTTTTTTTTAGATTACGTTTTAGGAAAGCATGTGACAAATGTGCGTGAGTGCGTGCAAAATCGAAGGGCATTGGCAGGCAATGGTGGTTTGCATACTAATTAATAACTAATAAACACTAGAGTTTATAATTATAATTGGTGATCGTGAAATGTAAGTGAGAAAATGAGTCGTTTGATGTGAAAAAGCGCCACATTTAATAGTTTTTTTTCTCTGATTAGAATTTAAGTAAATATAATAAACTTTTTATACGCGACTTATAGCGAAACTATGTCTCTTTATATCAAAATGAGAATGAGAAGTTTTATATCTGCGGGTCCGTTCAAGTATTTCGTGACGCGATTTTCTTTTAATTTTTATTGTTGTGTCCTTTTTAAATATCCGGCGATTATGAAATTCCCGAAGTTTAAAAAGAGAGAATGATCTCGTCTTTATTTGGACAAAGGAAAAACGCGATTTACGTAATATGTGAACGATCCCTGCCGTATTTACAATGAAAAATATACGTACACGTAAACAAGAACAAAAGTGAGTCTTTCTGTAGAATATTCTAATTCTTATTTTAATATTAGTTATAAATCTCTGTACAGTTACATTTTTTTCATACATTTTTGAATTCCCACTTATTACTTTATTTGTTATTATAATTGCCAGTTTAATTTCAATTTTCATTCTTCTATTTCCATTTTCTTCTATTATCTAATTTTTCAGTCGTTAGGTATTCTTTTTTTTTCTCTGTTGAAATGTTGAGAGAACCCGCTTCTGTTTTACTGGATAAGATTTAAATAAGAGTTTTCCATTTAAGATCTAGCTGCAGTTGACATTTCATTCCGAGATAATGAACCAAGAAAGAAGATGCGCGTGATTAAAAACATGTCACCAATCAAGGACTTGAGGGAAGACACAATTCCAAAGTAATAGGGGGATACTGTTCTCAGATAAATTGTACACTAGGGTGATTCATTTTATAAGGGAAAAGAAATAATTCCGTTCCATCTAAGCGCACGCGTTTCGTTGGTACCTTTTTATGTCTAAATGAACTGTGTGAAAGGATCGAGGAGCTATTTTTAGATCACATTTAGAGGTCTCCTTATTGACATTAAAGTATTATATAATAATCAAGAAGAGTTAGAATATTTTATTTATAGGGTGCTTAAAACGTATCGGCTTTCCAAGCTCACTTGGTCTTGTTTTGGTTTAAATGACTGCAATCTAAAACATACTTTTTTCACAGTAATAATTTCCAGTAATAATCAGGGTATCTACCCTACCTGGAAAACCTGGAATTGTCAGGGACTTTTTATATACCTGGAAAAACCTGGAAATGGCAGCGATTTTTTTTAAGGCCAGGGATTTTTTTCGAGAGCCTGCTCAGTTTCTTTTTAAATTGAAATTTAAAATTGAATAACAATGATTCTTCATTTGTAAAAGTAGCTTTATATTACTGTATTTAACTATTTTTTTTGTAAATTTGTTCTTTTTTTTTAAATGAATGTTTTTAATTTAAAATTTAACTTGTATTTTTGGTTGAACATTGATCGTTCTTAGTTCAGCATTCAAGTATCTGGTGGAAAATTTATATGTTTTGTTTCAGATTCGATCTTTTTGGTAGAAAATTAATCTTCTTGGTTGAAAAATTACCTTTTTGCTTGAAATTCAACAGTATGCAAATTTTTTTCTTTTGACAATTTATCTTTTTTAGTTGTAAATTTATGTATTTTATTGAAAATTCGTGTTCTGGTAGAAATTAATCTTTTTGGTTGAAAATTCATATTTTTGATTGAAAATTTAACTAGTCCAGTTAAGTAGTTATCATTTTAGTTAAAAATGCATGTTTTTGTTTGAAAATAAAACTGCTTGGTTGAAAGTTAAACTCTTTTGTTAAACATTCATCGTTTTGATTTAAAATTCATTTATGTATTCCATTTGAAGATTCATCATTTTATATAAAAACTCATCACTTTGGTTGAAAATTTGTTGTTTTTCTTATGGAAAAATTAATTTTTTTATTTAAAAATTTAACTATTCCACTTTTGTAAATTTAATTACTTGATTGAAAGTTAAACTGTTTTTTTAATTATTATTTTTTCAGTTAAAGTGTCATCATTTTAATTGAAAATTCATCTCTTTGGTTGAAAAATGAGTTATTTTGTTGAAAATTCTTTTTTTTTTCTATGACTGAAAATAAATTTTTTTTTAAAACTGGAAATGTAACTATTCCAGTTGGATAAAATACGAAAATTCGTCCTTTTTGGTAGAAATTAATCTTCTTGGTGGATAATTTATCTTCCTGGGTGAAAATTCGATTATTCCAGTTAAAGATTCATCATTTTAGTTGAAAATTAATCTTTTTAGTTTAAAATACTACTCCATTTGGAGACTTATCATTTTAATTGAAAATTCGTCATTTTAGTTAAAAATTCATTTCTTTGGTTGAACTTTATTTTTAACTGAAAATTCAAGTATTTATTTTTTGGTTGACAATTTATTTTTTTTCAGTTGAAAATTCGTCTCTTCTGATAGAAATTAGTCTTCTTGGTTCAAAACGAGATTTTTGGTTGAAAACTTAACTATTCCAGTTAAAGATTCGTCATTTTAGTTGAAAATTGATCTTTTTGGTTCAAAATTTAATTATTACAGTTGAAGATTCATAGTTTTAGTTGAAAATTCATCAGTTTGGTTGAAAATTAATTTTTTAAAATGTAAATTTAACTGTTCCATTTTGGGTTGAAAATTGTTCTTTTTTAGTTAAAAAAGTCAACTACTTTGTTGAAAATTTGTCTATTTTAGTTGAAAATTCAACTATTTCGTTTAAAATTCATGTACAAAGAAACCTGGATTTAGTGTTTGCGAGAATTGATGCCGCGCCGTGGGTATGGGTGAGTGCAGCTGCAGGAGATGTGTGGTGTTCACTCAGGCGTGACAAAATAGAGAAAGAAACAGGAGAGAGACAAAATAGTTCGGAGAACCTGGATTTATGGTCACCGACAGTCCCAAAACCTACCCTAAATCCAGGTTTCACTATATTTGGTTGAAAATCGTCTTTTTTTATAGAAAATTAATTTTCTTGTTTGAAAATTATTCTTTTTGGTTGAAAATTCAAATATTCCAGTTCAATATTCATCATTTTAATTTAATATTCACCTTTTTGTTTGATAATAAAACTACTTGGATGAAAGTTAAACTCTTTTGTTAAAAATTCATCTTTTTGGTTTAAAATTCATCTACTCCAGTTAAAGATTCATCATTTTACATAAAAATTCATCTCTTTGGTTGCAAATTTTTTTTGTGGAAAATTATTTTTTTTTTTGTAGCTAAAATTAACATTAAACAATTCCATTCTTTGTTGAAAACTGATTTTTTTAGCCCAAAATTGTACTATTCGGTTGAAAATTGATCCTTTTTAGCTGAAAATTGAACTATTCGGTACTATGAAAAATTATACCTGGAAAAAACCTGAAATTGTCAGGGATTTTTTTTTCCAGGATTTGAGTAGACACCCTGAATAATGATAAGGATAATTCGAAATGCTCTTCAAACATAGTCATAATATTTAATTTATATATTTTATTTGGTAATTGGCACTATGGCATATTATCGTAGAAAAATGTGAAATACGCAAGATAAAATTATTATTTTCCTTAAAATAAGTTTAATTAAAAAATAAATAAATTATGTACAATGATGGTGATATAAAACAGGATAATTTTATATGTATGCAAATTTAATAGCAGGTAACACAAACTCTAACAGTGACATGCTTCAAAAAGAACAGGTTAAATTTCATAATTATGACTTCTTGGTCTGGCTGTCATTTCACGTAAGAAGTCAATTGCGCAGGTAATCTCAGAGTAAAACTAAAAATGTAGAAATAGATTAGTTCGATGTAATATTATGAATTTTTTTTTCCAATTATAAAGATTAATAATATTAAGCTTTATGAAAAGTTGGAGTTTTATTTCTCATAAATTAAAAATTATTACCTTGTGGATGATTTAAATTATTTCTTCACTTGAAGTTGCATATTTTTATTGTAACTCTTGGCTGAAAAGTTATGGATGTCGAACAATTTTGAAAAAACATGGTACACGTACGAGCAGGGATCAAAACCCTTAATTTTTAAACATTCCAGGGACCTAAATGGTTCGGCAAAGGTCTGGTCCGGACACGCATCATTGAGGAATTCAAAGAGTCCGGGTTCGGACCTGGACCCTTAAGAAATTAAAGGGTCCAGTTCAGACCCTAACCCTTAAGGAACCTTTTAACCTCGGGTCAAACCTAAAAGGTTCCTTGTATTATATTTGTGAAATTTACAAATTGGTTGGTGACCAAATTCAAAAAGTTGACTCTAATTTTAAAATCATTTTAAGCTGCTCGATTCTTATGAAAGTCAATACGGGGGTTTCTTTCTGAATAGCAGTACGAAGGGAGTTTTCAAGGAACAGAACACGAATTTGGGGTCAAAATTCCAAAATTTGAAAATTTTACTAATTTGGTAGATTTACATGAAACCGACGAGGGGGTTCTTCGGGGCACAGAACACGAATTTTGTTTCCAAATTTGAAAATTGTGCTCAAATTTTTGTTATTAATTTGGTAGTTTTCTTTGAAACTCAGTACGAGGCAGAATTTTGGGGCAAAACACGAATTTGGGGTCAAAATTTAAAAAATTTACCCGAATTTTGAAAATGTTATTAATTTGGTAGATTTACATGAAATTCAGTACGAGGGGGTTTTTCGGGACACAGAACACGAATTTGCGATCAAAATTCAAAAAGTTGACTCTAACATTGAAAATTTTGTTAAGCTGGTCGATTCATATGAAAGTCATCGCTGGGAACCCTGCTGGAATTAAAAAGATTGAAAAAGATAGACATTTTGTGATAGAAAAACAGAACTATTCTATCTCTCCCAATGGATCACTTTGCATCCCTAAAACGCTATATTCCCAAGTGCGAATTGCCGATACTGAAAATACGGCCCAACGCTGGACCAGTCTTGGCAGCCAAAAGTCGGCAAAAGTTACTGGCCCAGTATCAGCTATCAAATCGGCCCAGTGTTGTCCCAGTACTGGCACCAGACATTGGCATCTCAAATTTGCCAAGCTTTCACCGAAGCTTGGCCCAGCAATGGCTCATTACAGGGCCGAAAGTCGGCATTACTCCGTCAAAGCATATTGGAAGTCAAAAAGCCAGAGTCCGGCCCAGCAATGGCACTTTACTGGGCCGAAAGTCAGTATCATTCTGGCAACCCAGGTTGGAAGTCAAAAAGCCAGAGTCTGGCCCAGCAATGGTACTTTACTGTGCCGAAAGTCAGAATTACTCCATCAAATCATGTTAGAAGTAGAAAAGCCAGTGTCTGGCCCAGTAACGGCCCATTACAAGGCCGAATGTCGATATTACTCCGACAAACCATGTTGGAAGTCAAAAAGCCATAGTCCGGCCCAGTAACGGCTCATTAACGGGCCGAAAGTCAGAATTACTATGTCAAAATATATTAGAAGTAGAAAAGCCAGAGTCTGGCCCAGCAATGGCACTTTACTGGGCCAAAAGTCGGGGTTATTCTGGCAAACCAGGTTGGAAGTCAAAAGACCAGAGTCCGGCCCAGTAACGGCTCATTAAAGGGCCGAATGTCAGAATTTCTCCGTCAAATCACGTTAGAAGTAGAAAATCCAGAGTCTGTCCCAACAATGGCACTTTACTGGGCCGAAAGTCAGGGTTATTCTGGCAAACCAGGTTGGAAGTCAAAAGACCAGAGTCCGGCCCAGTAACGGCTCATTAAAGGGCCGAAAGTCAAAATTTCTCCGTCAAATCATGTTAGAAGTCGAAAAGCCAGAGTCTGGTCCACCAATGGCACTTTACTGGGCCGAAAGTCAGGCTTTTTCTGTCAAACTAAGTTGGAAGTCAAAAGACCAGAGTCCAGCCCAGTAACGACTCATTAAAGGGCTGAAAGTCAGAATTTCTCCGTCAAATCATATTAGAATTAGAAAAGCCAGAGTCTGGCCCAGCAATGGCACACTACTAGGCCGAAAGTCAGGGTTATTCTGGCAACCCAGGGCGGAAGTCAAACAGCCAATGTCTGGCCCAGTAATGTCACTTTACTGGACCGAATGACAGAATTACTCCGTCAAATCATGTTAGAAGTAGAAAAGCCAGAGTTTGGCCCTGTAACGCCCCATTACAAGGCCGAATGTCGATATTACTCCGACAAACCATGTTGGAAGTCAAAAAGCCATAGTCCGGCCCAGTAACGGCTCATTAACGGGCCGAAAGTCAGAATTACTATGTCAAACTATATTAGAAGTAGAAAAGCCAGAGTCTTGCCCAGCAATGGCACTTTACTTGGCCGAAAAGTCGGGATTATTCTGGCAAACCAGGTTGGAAGTAGAAAAGCCAGTCGGAACCGGTAAAGGCGCTTTACTGGGCCGAAAGTTGGTTGCGCGCGCAACCAACTTCTCAGCTTCTGGTCTCCTACTATTTGTCACACGGACACACACTGTACCTGTGTATGAGGGACCGTCGTGTAGTTTTCAATTTGTAATCACTCGTACAAGTAGTGTGCATAGTTTACTCCAAAAGCATTTTAAAATATGTCAAAATATTATAATTTACGCAAATTACGAGAGTTAAATAAAAGAAAAAGAAATAATTTGAGTGACACCTGCAGTGACGAAAGTGAAGAGCCTCCAGAAAAAATATTTAATGTATCTTTGACTGGGTCCACATCTGAGTTTAATTCCTCGTCAAGTATAATTTTCAAAGAAAATGACGGAACTTGTAACGATGATGATGATGTCTTCCATGAGTAAGTAAAAATGTTATTTTCTTTTACAGTAATCATAAAAATAGCCTAAGTCTGTCATCTGACAATTCTGGTTTATAGGTTATGTTCTTCTCTAATTTTTATTAACGATCCATTATAATTTATTATTGAAGTCTTTTGAGTACAGTATTATTACTCGCTCATGCTAGTTTGATAGTAAATATAGCGTTAATTATAAAGACTTATAAAAATTATAAAATAACCTAGATAGCCAAAATGACAAGGAATTATTATTTTTGAACACTGAAGTTATTTTTGCAGCTTCGAAGAATTATCGGAATTATCTTCACCTGAATTACCTTTATCGGATTCGGAATATGATACTGACAAAAGGAATGAAATAGAGGAAAATTTTCTGAAGAACTGCAAGGTACAGCCCGATGATTTGGAATGGGAAGACAAGGCGGAAACCCCAAAAAGTACCCTGAGAGAAAAACTCAGAAGCTGGGCTAACGAAAATGTTCATAATATAACAAGGACATCTTTAAATCAGTTGCTAAAAATATTGCGCGACCATGGACATACTGAATTACCAAAATCTGCAGAGACGTTATTGGGCACGCAACGAACACGGGGCAGAGTTAGAAAAATGAAGTCAAAGAGAGGCACTGATGGTTCGTATATATACACTGGTATAGAAAGTGTTTTAAAAGATAAAATAAACGAACAAGCCTTCACAGAGAAGGTGATTCATCTTTTAATCAATATTGATGGTCTTCCCCTGTACAATAAATCTTCGATTCAATTGTGGCCAATCCTAGTACAAATTTTATGCGATGGTTACTACTGCAAACCTTTTGTTGCTGGTATGTTTTGTGGTGACTCTAAACCAGAAAGCGCAAGCGAGTTTCTGGAAGATTTTGTTGAGGAATGCTGCAAATTAATTGAAGAAGGTTTTGTAATCGGAAATACCGTTTACAAAGTCCAAATTGATGCTTTCGTTTGTGACACTCCTGCTCGCTCCTTCATAAAGTGCACAAAGGGGCATACTGGCTTTTATTCCTGCGAAAGATGCGAGGTAAATTTTAATTAATTATACATTGGTAATTTACATGCGGTAGTAAAGAAAGAATATTGTTTATTTTCTAGTTTTAAAAAAATGATAAAGAGTATGTGATACTTTACTATAAGAGCAATTTAGTTTACACAGGTTTTCTTTCCACAATTTTTAATTCTTCGAAAAAGTAATTGTACCGAGACGTAAAGAAAAATAATACTGACGTCAGGGCAATATTATATTGTTAAAAAATTAAAAATTGTAGAGAAAAACCTGTATAAACTAAATTGCTCTTATGTTGACGTATCACATACCCTTAAGAAGTAATAATAATAATAAAATATATGTACTTATTCAATGTAAAAAATATAACTTTTTACAGATCCATGGAAAAACTGTCAATGGGAAAAGAGTTTTTCCACAAACCAGATGTCCGAAACGTACGAAAGCTACTTTCACGGCCCGAAGGAAAACTAAATATCAGCAACAACATCATCTGCCGAATATGACATCACCTTTGATTCGCATTCCACAATTTGATCCCGTACGTCAAGTGATTCTGGATTACATGCACCTTCTTTGTAATGGCGTCATAAAAACTCTATTAGAAAAGTGGACTGGAAAAAAGAAGAATCGGGCAAAGCTTGGGCGGCTCGCTCGAAAGGAGCTGTCAGACATTTTATCGTCATTAAAAGGTTCTATCCCAACAGAGTTTCAGAGGAAAACCTTTGAGTTAGAAGACATAGCAAATTGGAAAGCTACTCAATACAGGTTTTTTTTACTATATGCCGGACCTTTCGTTTTTAAACCTGTATTGCCTACGAAATACTACCGGAACTTTGTACATTTGTCGTTCGCAAGCCGCATACTTTGTCATCCTACTATGGCACTTACTTGCACTGATGTTGCTGATAAGCTTTTACAAAGATTTTTTTCTGAACTGCCTGACTTGTATGGAGAGAACATTCAAGTTATGAATTTCCATAATCTGATACACTTGGCAGACGATGTTAGACAGCTAAAAGCACCTATAACACACTATTCAGCATTTCCATTTGAGAACCTGTTGGGAATATTGAAAAGACTAATCAGAACACCGAATAATCCACTAGAACAAATTTTCAGACGACTATCTGAAATCGATCATTCTTCAAACATTATGGCGAAAATTCCAGAATTGAGTAATCGCGTGGAGATTGCTGAAACTAACAGCCAGATAGATTACTCTGATCTGAAACTGAGATCATTCCACATCACTGTAAAAGAGCCGAATAATATTGTTGAATTGGACACAGGAACTTTTATAGAGGTCCAGCGTATCTTTTGCAATTCTAGGGATATAAATGATGTGTTTATTGAAGGCCGAACGTTAAGAAAAAAGGATATATTTGATTATCCTAGATCATCGTCTGAAGCAGGTCTTCACATACAAAGATCGATAAGTCCTTTATTAAAGGAATATTCAGTGAGATCAATTGTACGAAAGTGCTTTCGTATCGTTGTTGAAGAATCGACTTACTTAGTAAGTCTTCTACACGAGTAGTTTGGTAACTAGCAGAACTGTTATTTTCGACTTAAAAATTGAAATTACTGCATAATTTCAACCTATGCGTTAATTGATAAGAAATTTATTTAAATTTATTTAAACTTATCGTTCAGCACTATTGTAAATATTTAGCTGAATTTTCGTGGCAAAGTGAATAAAAGTTTAGTCATAATTCTTAATCGACATCTTACAGTTCTGGTTTTAACTGACATTACAAATGCAATCACTAATAACAAATGAAAATCCACGACTCAAGCCTACGATTTTCAATCCATTTATTTAACGTTGTACAATATTTACTTCGCAGTTCGAGAATAGATACGTAAATTATTTCTAGCTTTACATAAAATGATTTTAACAATATTCTGCCATGCGTTCTATTAATAAAAGTGTAATTTAAACGAATAAAAAAATATATTAAAACTGTGAAAGCACAATTTAATAAATGTCTGTGAAAAATGTTTTCATAATTTTGAGTATCTTTCCCTCACAACGTATATATTTAGAATAGAATTTTTAAAAAAGTCTCTCACTGATATTACAAAATTCTGTATTTTATTTATGGCGAACAAATGTCTTAAATCAAAAGAGTATTGACATATTTCTATGTCAAGTTGATATTGGAAGATTAAATTTGCCGCGCGAATTATCGATGAAGTTGATCGATTTGGTTTCGAGTTTGATTGGATCGACATTGGCTGCCGTCGTCACGCTGATGCTCATGTGTTTTAAACGCGTCCATGTAGGTCCCGCAAGTACTAGACTGTGGTAAGATTTTCGCAAAAGTGTAATAAATAATTGACGAGCAAAGTGTTTATAAACGATAAACGTGCAGAAACGATTCAGGTTACTTAACCTCACAAAAGTAAGAAATTTCACACGACCGTGAAGACGCGGCCACGTACTGATACAATGGATTCACAGGTATTATAAATTCACTTATTTTATGTACTATATTGAAATAATTGTCACACTTTCTTTTTTAATAATTGTTAGACTGAAGTTCATTTGTATTTTATACTCAAATTTTTGTCAAAAAAGATTCATTAGCACGAAAAATTGTACTAGAGATGGCTCGAATATTGCACACAAAGTCTTTTTCGATGGATTGTCGAGACTCTAACAACCAAAATTTAATGAACAATAGGCCATTTGAAAGATAATTTAATAATATTTAGAATGGCTTCATCAAAAAATAATTTAGTTTTAGTAAAGTGGCCCATATTCCAGCCATCTCAACTATAATTTCTTAAAAATAGTTCCGAACTAATTAATTTCAATAAAAAAAATATAGTTATGTATTTCTGTCAATTAAACAAGACCTTTTTATTGCTTAGACATTAAAGTATCTTCAGAAATTATTCGCAATCGTTGTATTCGTTAACGAAGTTGACGAAGACGGCAAAAAAGTCGTGGATTTGGTTCCATCAAAATGGATTAATAAATCTGGATCTTTTCCCGTATGTCGTTATCCACTTCGAGGTGGAAAAAAGTTGCACGAGTTGATAAAAACGCAGGCTGAACCTCAGCTGTCGTGGAAAGAACACGAAGTAAAAATTTTACAGGGAGCAAGTAAGTTTTTTTTATAATAATTCGAATAATTTTTTAGTGCGTTTTTAATCTTTTTCTAGAACATTTTTATTAGTAGAAAGTTTTGAAATAGTGGAAAAAAACTGTTATCATTTCTAAGAGATTTTGAATTTTTTGTTGAAATGCAGGTTCTGTTAAACAGAAATATTCTGTCTTATGAACAATGCATCAAAATCTATCAAGATTTGAGGAGACTTTTCTGGATCATATCGGGAATATAAAAAAAACGGCATTTACAAAAATATCAACATAAAAATGTTTTCAAGTACATTTTCATAATTCGGAAAACCAAGACATTCTTTTAATTTGTCATCAAAAGACTGTGAGCAAAAGTTGACCTCTTGAGTTTGATTATTTGTCTATTTATATTCATAAATACCTCTCATATTTATTTTTAAAAAACCCCATGAAAGTGTCACGAAAAGCATTTATATAAAAAAATATTCATTTTGCCATGAAAATACTGAGTGCAAGAGTTTAACTTTTGAGTTCTCCGCTGGAAACTCTGAGACAGTTCTTTTTTACAATGTCTTGTCGAAATGAACTGTTCAAATAAACAATATAACAATAATATATACTTCAATGTTATAGATACTTATGAACAGGGTGAAAGGCGTGTTAATCGATCGTGCGCTCAATCAACTGTGGAAAGCACCACAGTAGGAGAATCTAGCTGCGATTCTAATTTTTCGAATGACGAAGAAAAACAGGAGTCGGAGGATGAGGGAAATGAGAAAGGAGACATTGACGATACTGACTCAGATTGTTTTGTTAATTCTCAAAAGCGCAAAAAGAAACAAAAAGCAAAGAACGATTCAACGTTAGGTATATAGTAAAAAATATTAACTTCTTAATTTAGTTCAATTTAAATAAAATGTACTTAACACGTAGTTTAATTTGCAGTTGGGCTTGTTAGTTCCGCAAAGCGCCAGAAAACTTTAAGTAAAGATTCAACGTCAGGTATAGTGAAAGAAGATTTATTTTTCAATATAATTTAAGTTAAATATAATTTAAAATTTTAAATAACATATAATTTCAATTTCAGATGGGTTTGATAGTTCTTCAAAGGTCCCGAAAGCTGCCAGGGGAAATGTAATCTCAGGTATAGTAAAAGAAGATTTAATTGTCAATTCGATCCAATTTAAATAAAATTTACCTAATACGTACTTTCATATTTACATAGATGTCGAATCTAGTGGAAACTCCAAAGAAAATACTCCTGAAAGAACAAAAATCTCGAAAAAACCTGCAAACCAAGAACGTTCGATCATTTCAGCCTCAAGGAAACCAAAGGACTTACAAAAACAGACTTCGATTCTTTTTGGCAGTTCCAATTATTCTTTACAAAATGACGATGGTATACTTATATTCTTTCTAAATAAAAATTTAAATGTAACTTAAATTTTACTAAATAGGAGCTATATAAATTCCTCGTTCGTAGAAACTTTGTGAAATAGCAAAGAACATGAAAACATACGTCTGTCCACAGACGTATGATTACATATTCTTTACTATTTCCCAAAGTTTCAATGAAAAATACTTATTATTGTGACAAAAAATTTAAATTTAATTTTAAACTTTTTATGTTTTCAGGATTTCAAAATTTTTTAAAAGATATGGAGAATAGAATGATTACTATAATAAGAAAAGAGATCAAAAACGCCAAGAACAGCATTTTGTACGACTTGAAGAAAAGAATGGATTCTTTATCAACGTCATTAGTGGAAAATGGCATTGAAACGAGCGTAGGAAAAATTTAGGAGGAGAAGAAAAAGTTGGATATTCAACTGCCTATTCGTGATTTGGAAACATTCAAGACGTTTGATGAAGCTGTAAAAAATGATCTTGTAAAAAATAGCGCTTTTGTAAGTATAAGGTACTTTACATTTAAAATTAGATAAGATAATCAGAATTCATAATTTATTAGAACTAGAGAATATAATGATAATAACAATGTCTTGTTTTCAGAAATCCTTGATCAAGTGCTTGCTTCAAGGATCCACATCCGTGTCAGAAGGTATCCGAAATTGCCTGCCTTTTTTTATGGGAAAGGAAGTCCAACTTCAATATACTTCAACTGGACGCAAAGTAAAGGGCGTCGGGAAAGACAATTTCGGTGACACTTACACCTACCAATGTATGGCAGGTATGTATTCAAAAAAACGAATCCCTAAAATTGATTTTAAAACATTTTCAATATATTTCACATATATCATAATATATTTCCAATTCGACAACTTCTCTTTATAAAAAAAAAACTTTTTTTTAATCTTGTAGCTTGTTTACTATTTAATTTTAAAGTTTAGTCATCTCTAAGATAAAAAGTCTTGAAATTATAAATTAATTTGTAAAAATAATTAAATTCCTAATTTCAATTTAAATGTTTGTTGCAGATGTTTTATGCCACTTGCTGCAAGTAAATTTTAAGGATGTGCTTGCGAAACCCGGAAAATGGTTGTCAGGAGCAGTGGATAGGTAAGGTGGAAAGAAAGAACGGCTCAGAATGAGCTTATAAGTTTATGTCTATTTTATTTACATATATGTGAATATATGTAATAAATATATTTCCATTCAAACTTTCTGTTTATTTCTTTTAATTATAGGAAAACGCCGAGTTCGCATTAACTTGGCACTCATTTTTGGACCAATATTGGCAGCCAGTGACGGGCAAGCGAGGGAGGCCAAGTGGAGCCCTTAGATATAATTTCGTTAATGGGCCATTAATATATATTTGTTTGGGCCAATACTGGCAACTAGTGATGGGCAAGTGGAGGCTGCCAAGTGTCGGCCAAGCCTTGGCCGCCAAGTGCAGCCCTTAGATATCATTTCGGCAATGGGCCGTTAAGATATGCTGGTTTCGGGCCAATACTGGCAGCCAGTGACGGGCAGGTGAAGGCGGCCAAGTGGCAGCCAAGTCTTGGCCGCCAAGTGCAGCCCTTAGATATCATTTCGGCAATGGCGCAGCACTGACGGCCAAGTCTCGGCAACATTTTTGCCAGTACTAGGCCAAACTTGGGCCGTTTATGATTTCGCACTTGGGTTACTTTACTTTTTAGAAGCAATAATGGAGATCTATATATTGTGTCTTGGCTGTCGGAAGGACGAAATCTTAATAGAAGTACAGTTTATAGTGTTCTATTTGGAACTCGACTAAGTTTGTAGCAGTCCAGTAACCATTCCTGAATGCCACGCACTCAATAGCGCTCAAACAGCACCGGCAACTACGTTTCTTCATCTAACGCGACCTTTTCTGTTTCAGCAAATAAATGTTGATAATTTATTATTTAAAACTTAGTGAATATATGTTTGTACAATATGTAAATGAATTTGAGTTTATAAAATGAAACGTTCCAATTTTCCACTTTCATTTTTCTCCGTATACTTGCAGCCCGCTGCAGTAGAGTGATCGATATTTCATACTTAATTTAACTATAAGCATTTTTTTCAAGGAACTGGTTTGAGATGCATCACAAAATTTAAGGACGTATACTACACGCAAAAGTTTGGATACGTTAATATTATTCAAAAACTCCTTATCACCATAATCGCGTTAATAACAGTTATTACATTTTTTCAACCATTAGATTAGATTTGTCCAAAGTGCCCGGCTGTCCGTAAGCACAGTAACTCTAAAAAAATGAGCGAATCGAATCGTGCCTTGGCATTATATGTGTAAGTGACCATGCGTGCAATTGTGAAATAATAAACGTAAATTAAGTACAGTAATAACATATAAAATTATTTTTTTCTCTTCAAATCCATCGAGATTTTTACCATTTTTGCTGTCGATAGTTTCCGGCTAAGCTATTTATAAATCACCTACAGCGTGCATATACAACGCAAGAAGCTTACTATTCACGTTAGTAAGATTGACTACACGAAATAGTGACTCTTCTTCTTGCTGAGTAGTGTATGTCACTGACCATAATTTGAGCCAGGACTTGATCAAGGGACGGGTTTGAAAGTCTGTCCAGAAAGTTCTTTACTACTTACACAAAGAATATTTATTCTTTATAGTTTACATAACTTAGTTCAGTAAACTGAGGACATTATGGAATTTTCTTTTGAATTTCCTATTCTGTCATGTAAAATGAAATATGGTCATATTTGATGTTGAAATAGTAATTATTAATAAAGATTCATTGTAACATAATTCATGATTCAACAAAGAAAAAATGAAACTAGTGAATACAGGTTACCTACCTGCCTCTCTAATGTGTGAGTTCTACACGGCAATCATGTAAACAAGGAGGCGGATCCAGAACATTTTTCGGAGGGGGTGATTGTGAATTTTCTTCAACGAATATGTGTCAAAAGAGGTAGGGGCTCCCCCAATGATTTAAAAGAACTTTTTAAATTGAATATAATAAAGCGATAAATCCTATCTTATTTACATTTTTTAATTATAATGTTCACGTTCATAAAAAACTTGAAAGCACTTGCATTTTTGGGGCCGTGCATCAATGGCTTAAAGTCTTTTGGGTGTAGGG
>JAWWEA010000038.1:9117783-9130095 GCA_035222095.1 Andricus quercuspetiolicola | reverse complement strand
ATGAATTTGTCAGAAAATAATATTTTTGAGAATATTCCAGTGTTAATAAGGCCTCTGATTTTTGTGCACCAACCCTTAACGTTGTAAATCAACCCCTTTGCACCACTCAGATATGACTGTGTCAAAAAATAATCATTTTGACAATTTTACAGCGTGGATAGTGTCTCTGATTTTTGGGCTCCATTCCTTAACGTAAAAATCAACCCCTATTTACCAGGCCGATGAGTTTGTCAGAAAATAATATATTTGAGAATATTCCAGTGTTAACAAAGCCTCTGATTTTTGTGCACCAACCCTTAGCGTTATAAATCAACCCCTTTGCACGACGCAGATATGGCTTTGTAATAAAATAATCATTTTGACAATTTTACAGTCTGGATACAGTCTCTGATTTTTGGGCTTCTCGAAAATGCCCACTCCGATTTCTGGGCTCCATTCCTTAACGTAAAAATCAACCCCTATTTACCAGGCCGATGAATTTGTCAGAAAATAATATTTTTGAGAATATTCCAGTGTTAATAAGGCCTCTGATTTTTGTGCACCAACCCTTTATAATTGTAAATAACTTTTTCGCAGACATTGCGAGAAGAGGAGACCACAACTGACACTGCCGAAGAAAAAATGGGGAAAATGGATCGCGTCAAAGTAAGTTTCTTTTTGTATGGATTTTCTCTATTTGAATACAGGTGTGGACAAATTTCAGAATGCTGGCCAGGCGCTGGCCAGACCGTCTTCTGTCTGCTCAGACGCTCGAATGACGGTTCAATAGCGCTGGTGGCCAGTATTGTAACGCCCTAACCATGAGGTGACTAGATAAGAGGGTGCTAACCAGCCGCTAATCAGCTCGTCCAGACTAGACGGGCTAATCAGACAGTAGCCAGACGTGTAATGCTTTTAACTTGCGGTGGTCTATATTAGATCATAAAGAAAGAGGGGGGAAAAATATCTTCGATCTTTCATTGGTATCATATTATATTGTACTTTTCAATTATATTTTTGCATGAT
Organism: Andricus quercuspetiolicola; assembly: GCA_035222095.1. Taxonomy (NCBI): domain Eukaryota; kingdom Metazoa; phylum Arthropoda; class Insecta; order Hymenoptera; family Cynipidae; genus Andricus; species Andricus quercuspetiolicola. The sequence continues at coordinate 9,129,090 of JAWWEA010000038.1, read as the reverse complement.
TGACAAATAATTTGTGAGATAAGCGATAAGAACGGACATCTTGGGAATGCCAAAGGATAAGTAAAAATTAACATAACCTACAAAATCATTGATCAATATCCAATTTTTATCATCTTTGAATCACTATTCTATGGATCCTTTCATTATTCTTCTAGGTGATTCTAAAGCAGGATTGAGGCGAGCATGCATTGTCTTGAAATGATTCATTTTTGCTTATTGAGAAAAGAATGAAAAGTACGTGAAAATGAGCCGAAGCTTGAAAAATTAATATTACCTCTTTCTCTTTTTCCCCTTTCGCCTTGCCACCCATGTTTATTATCAACAGCACAAAAACATAACCACAATTAATCACGCGAAAGCTTGATACAAAATGCTCGTGCTCTTGCTTTTTTGCGCGATGACATTTTGAAAAATTTTCAATCGAGACCGTCTGAGGTGACTAAGGCCAACACCCTGCCAGACCGTCTTAAGTAGATAGTCTAGATTTGGTTTACACAGCCAATCTCTCTACTTAAGGCTGCCACGAAATTTTTCCACACGGGAGCATCAATGTTTCAAAATTAAATGTTTTCTTGTGAATAGGAATGGATTTACGATAGTTCTGTGGATGTGTCATCTGGAAGAGCAACACTTAACATATCTGAGAATAGCAGCACGAGTGTGTTACAAAAAGGCACTGATGTGGAAACAGGAAGCAGTCACCGTACATTTATTTCGGATACCACTGCAGGGGAGGATCCTTACGAATTTAAGGAAACCGACAGTGAAGTTGGACTTACTTACAACATGAGCATTGATGAGTCTTCAAGTTCATCAAGTAAAAATGTAAGTTCAAATATCGTTTGATTGGTAACGAGTAGTAATATTATCATTTGTTTTTATAGTCCTCCGTTCATTCGATTGAGATTCCGCTTAATGAAAATATAAGTGTAACACTACCACACTATGAAAGCGATGAACTTAGTGAAGCCAGCACTGAGAGCATCGAGTACAACACAGATAGTGATTTTGAAATTAATGATTGTTTCGAGAGAAGCTACTCATCCTCCCCCTCTTCCTTCAATAATGTTGATGAGGATCGGGATGATGATAATCATGTTGATTGTAATTATGTTGATTCTGATGATGGTGATGATGTTTCTACCAAAATGACACGCAGCCAGCTTGATGAAAGATGTAAAAATAAAAAGGTAAGATCATATTTAAAAGTTGATAGAAAAAAAATCGTTCCTGCAGTGTGAAATATTATTGCAGAAAAGATCTGAAGAGGATAAGAAGGCATGGTGTCCGTTTTGCTCCAAGGACACTGCGTCAAAAAATTTTTCGAGGCATATGGAAACATACCATGCAGACGAAAAGGAGGTGAAGGATATATTTCAATTTCCAAAAAAAACGAAGGAAAGAAGAAAGGCCTTTGAAATGTTCAGGAAGGCGATTAATTTTGATTTATATATAAAAGGAACGGTAAGACCGTACAGAACTACGAAAGAACCTGTAGTTGCAAATTACTTTCCATGCATTTATTGCAAGGGTAATTTTAAACAAAGTTATTTGGCACGCCACACTGAAGAGTGCCGCAGAAAAGTAAAGAATCCAAAATCCACGAACCAACGTGGTTATTTGACAGAATCCCAAACATTGTTGGCATGTTCGAAAGATCCAACCAACGTTATATCTAGGCTGGACGTTAAGGAAAAGGTTTGTTAAATTCTTTTTTTTTATTAAATTTGTGTCTTTCAGAAGATTATAAATTTTCGAACCTTTTAAACATTATGCACACAAGATGTATAAACTCGAATGTATTATACTTTCAGGTTTTTAATATCATGAAGGCGGATGCCATAGCATTCGAAGCGAAGAAGGATCTTTTGATTGTGCAATTTGGGGAAAGTTACATGAAGAAGCACAAAAGGGAAAGGAAAGAGTATGCATGTAGCAACAAGATGCGGGAAATTTCTCGGCTTCTGATTGCCTACCGAGAAATTGTTAACGATACTGATGGTACTATTCCCCTGAAAGCAGTGCTGAAACCAAAAAATCTGGATAATATTCTTGCTGCTACACGCAAAATTGCTATGTATGACCCTTTGGAAAAAACTTTTCATGCCCCGAGTCTGGCAATGCACATGGGTACGCATTTAAAGGAAATTTGTGATCTTCTTGAATTGCTCATATTAAAGGAAAGTTCCGGGTTCACGCTTAAGACCCAAGAAGAGACTAAAATATGGCTACAAGAAGTTAAATATTTGAAGAAACTTATAGAGTCTTCCTGGAACACGGAAATTTCTTCGCTTGCGAACAAAGACTTACAGGAGAAAAGATTGAAGAAGCCCCTGCTTATTCCACTTATAAGTGACATCCAAACATTCAGGGATGAAACGTTTAAAATTGCGAGGAAGTGCGAAGAAAAGTTTTTGAGTTGCATGGATGATGCCACAGAATATAAAACGTTCGTACACTGCACATTAGCATTGTTGATACTATTCAATCGAAGACGGATAGGTGATGTGCAATACATGAAAATTGAGGAGTATGAGAAGAAAACAATATCAAATTACACAGACTTCGAATGTGCATTGTCAGCTTCCGAGAATGTTTTAACGAAGCAATACAAACGTATTGAGCTTGGTGGAAAAGGATCAAGAGCTGTGGTGATTTTGGTGCCACAATTGTTGCAGAAATTGATGAAGATCCTATTGCAACAAAGAAAAAAATATATCACCTCAGACAATAATTACGTCTTTGCTCTACCTAATAGCAAAGTCAAATAGGGGCAAGGCGATGTAGCGATTCGCTTCCTGACTAAGCAAATGGATCTGAAGTATCCAGAAGCAATTTCCAGCAACAAGTTGAGGAAGCAAATCGCTACAGTCGCTCAACTTTTGAACCTATCGAAGGAGGAAAGCAAGCAATTCTCGAAGTTCATGGGTCACACTGAAAAAACTCATGAAGAATTTTACGAGTGAGTTAAAATTTTAGATATTTTTTTTTACTATCATTATACTGGATCGGAAAAAAGTATTCGAAAGTTCAAATAAAATAAATTTAATTCTACAAATATATTACACGGTGATAATTATTTCAAGGTTACCTGTTGACATCTACCAGACAGCAAAGGTTTCAAAGCTGCTAATGATGATGGAAAAGGGGTCCTTGCCTGTCGAATTCAAAGGCAAATCGTTGGCGGAAATCGACTTCGATGAAAATGTGGAATACGCAGATGAGTGCAACGAAGGTAAAACTTTGAACGATTTCTTTAAGATATAAGTTTTTCTATCTGTAATTCTTAAACGTTTGTTCCAGAACATGCAGAAGGAAGCCCAGGTCAAAAGACTGGGACTGGAAATTTGAATGTAGAAAATGTCGCGTCTTCCAGTAAAGACGATAATCATAGTGAAGGTAAAACTTAAAATGAAAAAATAAAAAATATTTAGAATTAAATAATTAAAATAAATAAATATACAGAATATAAAAATAAAAAGGAAAATTCTTTATTTTACAGAGTCAGAATTTGATACGAATCCCTATTTACCTGATAGTCCAGCGACGAAGAAAAAGAAGATCACAAAAACAAGTAAGGATGATTGTAAACCATTTCTATATAATTTAATTTATACATGAGTTTGATGACGCCCGTAAAGTCCCCCCCCCCCCGAAGTTCAAACTTTTTTATTTTATTTTCACACACATTTATACGTCGTTTGTACTGTATGTACATCTCAAATTTCTGTTTGTACCCTCTTGGTTTCCCAGCTAGAGGCAAATCAAAATCTAGTGTCATATCCCCGAAATTTGAACTATTCCATTCTTCTTTTCGCTAACGTTTGTATACCGTTTGTACTGTTTGTCCATCCCACACTTTATTCGTACGCTCTTGGTTACCCAGTTAGGGTCAAATCAAAATTTCGTGTCATCCCCCCCAATTTTAAGTTTTTCCATTTTTCTGTTTTCTAACGTTTGTACATCGTTTGTAATGTTTGTGTATTTAATATTTTTGTTATTTACCATTTGGTTGCCCAGCTGGGGACAAATAAAAATTTTGTTTCATCGTCCAGAATTTTTAATTTTTTAATTTTCCTTTTTGCTAATAATGGTCAAAAAATTCACCTACACAAAAGTCCATAATATGCTTCTAACCCCATAATAGTATTAAAAAATCCCAAAAATCCACTTCTAGCACTATTAACCTAACAGGTCCGAAGATTCTCCACGTAAAACAAAAAAGAAATTTTTTAGTCAAAAATGGTCACAAAGCTCACCTTCCGAAAACTCTACAATATGTTCAGAACCGTGAAGTAATATGTAGAAATCCCAAAAATCTAATCCTGGTACTTTTAACGAAACAGTTTCGAAAATTCACTACGTAAAACCACCAATAAATTTTGAAATAAGAAATGGACTCGAATGTGACCTTCGGAAAGTCTAAAATATACTCTCAACCCTATAATAATATACAAAAATTACAACAATCCACCCTTAGCACTCTTAACGAAACAGTTCCGCAGATTCTTGCAGTAAGACAGACAATAAATTTTCAAATCGTGGAAAGTCACAAGAATGGCCCTCAGAAAGCTCCAAATTATATTTCAATTCTAGAATAGTATTCAGAAATATCAAAAATCCACCCCTAGTACTTTGGATGAAACTGTGCTGGAGAACTAGGTGCGAAAACTTTTTAAAAGGAATATTTAATAATTCAAATTTCAGGAGAATGACACGACATTTTTATTCGACCCTAGCTGGGCAAACAACAACGTACAAACGTTAGCGAAAGGAAAAATTGGATGATTTAAATTTCGCGAAGATAACAAGAAATTTTGATTTGCCATTAACTGGGCAAGCAAGAGGGCATAAATGAAAATATTGGATGTACAAGCAGTACAAACGTAGACTACCGTAGGAAATTGTCAGTACGATCATCGAAAGTACTATTAAAAATCACTGCTGACTTTGAAACATGCTTGGACATTTTAAGTCGTACCTGGAGAACCCAAGAAGAATTTTTGAGTTTTATTGGCTTGAATTAGAGATGAGACTTCAGGGACTAATTTATATGATTTTGAGATTTTTCTAACTTTCCTAGGTCATGCCACAAGTTAAAGTTGAAGTAAAAAATTCGAGAAATTCTTGAATTTTTTTTAAACTTCTTACGCAGTATATTCTTTCCAAAAGCTCAAAAATACTTCTATTAGAGCTCAGTTGACGCGTAATTTGATAAGCTTTTCAACGGTTTTTAAAAAAAGTTTCTCGATCGATTTTTAAACGAGTAGTCACGTTTCAAAGTCAGCAGTGATTTTTAATAGTACATTCGCTGATCGTACCGAGAATTTCCGACGCTAGTGTATGCAAAAAGAAAATTCAAATAATTTGAACTTCGGGGGGCGAACTTCACACGAGTAGTTCGATGTATATAATTAATTCTTTTTTTTAGGTTGGTCGACAAAAGAAGTAGATTTAGTTAGAGAGAACTTCGAAAATTTCATTAAAAATGGAAATTATCCGTCTTCGGGAGACATGAAATCTTTTATTAAAAAAACAGGAGTCAACAGGAGTATTCAACAAATTAGATCCAAGGTGCAACATCTAATTGGGAAGAATACCAAATAGAACTTCGGGTCTTTTGTGGAATCTCGGCTGCATTCTAAACCGATTTCTAGATACGGATCAGCTGACTGATCAACTATTACAATATAAGTTCATTTTGTCAAACACTTGTGAATAAGCCGAGCTATTCACGTTTTTCTCATGATATTGTAAAAGAAACAGCGTTACCATGGGTATTTTATGCCTAAATGTAAGAAAACCCAAGTCAAGAATTCAGGAAAATTATTTATAGCAGTACCGAAAGGTAAGGAATGAAAAAAATGGTACAAAATTGTTTGGCGTGACATGTGCCCTGTAACATCTTTAACGTCAACAGTAAATTGTTGCCAATATCATTCCAACGATAAGTACATATTTTTATTTTGTATGTAAAATATAAAATAAGGTTTTTCTGACAACATGAAACGCGTAATTGACTGATGTTCAACAGTATTATATGTACGGGATGTCGGGATGAATGGGATGCATGTGTGCTATAACTTTGCAAAATCACATTTGTTTATTTACGCAACAAGTATGATAAAATAAGGTATTCATAAAAGTAATTGTAAGCTTAATAACAATTTTATAGAAGGATTCATAAAAGGATTTATGATAGCATCTAAAAAAAAAGTGACGTTTTGTTTTCTAGATGCAATATTACCAATATTGTATTTACATTACTATTTGCATAAAGCAATAATTGTTCTGAATTAATGAATTGAATATATAAAATGAAACGTTTCAAAGGATAAATGTCATTCAACCTATTTACCTATTCTTTCGCTTTCACTTCTCGAGCTCCTTCAGTCATGTTTCGTTTAAAAAATCGACGTTTTCGATTGATATTTTGTCACTCATTAATAAGTTATCATGAATTGTTCAATTAACAAAATTAAGTTTCAATTTTACATTTATATTCTTTGAGAGTCAAAGTTGATAAGAAAGATAACTATAAGGCAAACCAAATTTTTGTGTATGACCCTACCCTGCTGGAAGTAAACGGACTGAAACCTTATCGCGTTTTATCCGTCATCTATTCATAAGTATCGTTTTGAATACTTTTTGTATACTCTTGAGTCCGTTTGTATCCATTGAATATTTATCTATCCGTTTGAACGAAAATCTCATCCGGTGTAACTATCCATTTTAATCTTTCTGTATTCGTTTTCGTGTATTAATATCCATTTTTATACATATACGTTTTAATGCTTTATTTTTTATCTGCACCTCAATCCTTTCCTATCAGACAATCATTCAGATTTGATCTAGCCACCTATCATAGATTAAAAACCTATCCGTCCTAATTAATGCTTATCCTCGTTAATCCTTTGTTCAAGAAATATATTCTCTTACCGTTTTAATTCATGAATCTCTATCGGCAACACTATCCTCGTCTACCTACTTTGACATTCTTCAATATCTATAACGGATAGAATACTCATCCGGTCCAATCCGTGCCAACATAATCCATAATTTTCTATCCGGCAATCCATCCTTTTCTATCCGTGACCTACTTACACTTTTCCTGTTATCAAGAACGGATATGATACCTATCCATGCCAATCAATGCATATCCTCATGAATCTGTTCTCCACAGAAAGAACTGACTATCTGTTCCAATCCATGATGTTCTATCTGTCAGTCTATCCTTATCTATCCGCGAACTGCTTAATTTTTCTCATTATGCAAGACGGATAGAATCCTAATCCGTACCAATCATTCCTTATTCTCTTTACTCCGTTGCCCGCAAAATATATTTCGTATCCGTTCGAATCCATGATTTTTTCTATCCGTCACCCATTCCCTCTTTTCGCGACCTACTTCGACATTCCTTCTTAAATACCAAGTGTAGAATACTTATCCATGACAGTAAATATTTATTCTCATGAATCTTTTCTCCACAGGAAGAATGGGCTCTCCGTTTTAATCCATAATTTTCTATCCGTCACCCTATCTTTGTCTATCTGCGAGCTACTTAGATTTTTCTCCTTATGCAATACGAATAGAATCACCATCTGTGCCAATGATTTCTTATCATCTTTAGTCCTTTCACCTTAAAATGTATTGCTTATCTGTTTAAATTCATAATTTTCTATCCGTCACCGTTTTCTTTTCTATCTGCGTACAACTTTTATTTTATCTCGGCACCTATCACGGATTGCAAGGGTATATGTAAGAATTAATGCTTATCCTCTTCAATCTTTCTATTCGTCACCTAATTCTAGTCTACCCCCAGACTACTTTCACTCTTATCATTATGTAACACTGATAGACTTTTATTCCGTGCCAATCATTACTTATTCTTCTTCAATCCTTTCTTCAAAAAACATTTTGACTGGCCGTTATAATACGTGATTTTCTATCGAATATGAATTAGCATTATAGTTTTCACGGTAGATACATACGGATAGAATTTTTTGGATTCAAACGGATACGCGAGGACAGAATATTATTAGTTCAATACAGATTAAAAAGGGTAGACGCGGATAGAGTATTATTAGTTGGAGACTGATTAAAGGGATAGATATGGTCAGCATATTTTTACTTGAAAACGGGTTTAAACGGATAGATATGGATAGAATATTCTTAATCAAAGATGGATTAAAAAAGGTACATAAGGGTAGAATATTTTTCGCTGAAGACGGATTAAAACGGATGAATAGGTTACCATCTTAGAGATAGACAAGGATAAACAGGTTCGGACTGAAAAGGATGAAAAGTGCTCAATCAAACGTATGAAAATCTTCTATCCGTTTATATCTGCTAATTCCTATCCGTTTGAATACGTTTACTTCCAGCAGGGTATCCTAGTAATTCCAAGAATTCAAGTAATTTAACTGAACTGACGAATTCAAGTAGTTCGAAGAATTGAAATAATTCAAGAAAATAATGGAATACCAAGAATTCAAGAAATTCTGTTGAAACTAAGACTCTACAGAATTTCATTGATTTAGAGAAATTCAGGGAATGCACGTAAGTCGTGGAGCACAAAAAATTTATGAAATTGCAAAAATTTGATTGATTTTAGGAATTCGGCACATTCAGAAAATTTAGATATCGACGATCTCACAGAACTTAAAGTATTCAGGGAGTTCAGTGAATTCAATGAATTTATAGTTAAACTTAAATTCAAGAAGATATCTTTCAACATTGATGTATCGAATCAAGTTGAACTTAAATAGAAGAATATTATTCTTCTTACCTGAAACCACTGTTTTCATCAGAAACTACTGTTCATACTTGCAATGTTGCTTTTATTCAAATCTTCTATGTTCTGAGTTGATTTTTATTGGAAATTGCTATTCAACGAAACTAATACGAACACCGAAAATTTATTTGTCATAAGAAACACTATTTATACTTGAACGTGTATGAGTAAATGTCTCACAATCAATAAATAATTGTTAGCAGCATTCTTCGTATTTTTTTCTGTATATAATAGGAGGTTCCAATGAATTTATGAATCATCTAAATGCTGCCCCTAAAGCACTTGCTATCGGCAAAAATAGCTTTTTTCAATATCTTGAATTAATATTTCGAATTCATCTTCTTAATTCATCTTCTTAATTATTATTCCAAAGGACTCAAAGTATTCGTTTTGAGGCCACATGAGTGAAAAGAAATAGTTTTTACGTCGGTGCCTGTCCGTCTGGTTGTCGTAATCATCGTCATCGTCTGTATATCGGATAACTTTTGAAAGACTACTTGGATTGGATCGTGCTTTGGCAGACTTTTTATGAGTGCATCGAGAAAGGACGAGCTTGTCGGCCAGCGGTTTTAGACAAAAAAGATCTACAAATTGGTTACGAAACACTTATTGATAGAACACGCAGTTTTTGATTTATTCGTAAAAAAATTAAAAATAGAGAGATTGAAATTTCCGAAAAACGATACAAGCTACGAAATAAATAATTAGACAAACATCGCTCTTTCAGAAAAAAACTACAAATTTTTCTTCGATAATTTGTGGATAGGACGCGCAGTTTTTCTTTGAATTGTATAAAATAACATCGAAAATAACATAATGAAATTTTTTGAAACACGATACAAGGTGCGAAAAAAATTAATGGACAAAAAATGTTCAACCAAAAAGGATCTTCAAATTTTTTATGAAGAATTTATAAATGAGGCAAGTAGATTTCCTTTTAATCGAGAAAAATAAGATTGAAAATAAAAATTTCAGTTTTTTGGAAAACGACACAAGAGACGAAAAAAATTAAAAGATAAAAGTTGTTGAACCGAAAAAGGTCTACAAGTTTTGTTATAAAATGGTGGTATAAAAATAAATCAAAAATGAAAAACTAACTTTTTGCAAAAACGGCACAAGCTACAATAACATTCTATTTAACAAGATTTACCGCCTAAATTATATCTTCAAATTTGCTTTGAACCACTTTACGCTAGGATGCGTATTTTTGGTTTAAATCGTAAAAAATAATATTGAAAGTAAACTAATTAATTTTATGAAGAAACGACACAAGTTGCAATAAAATATTCGATAACAATTTTTTTCATAGAATTCGTCCTTTCCTAATTATAAAAAGAAGACAGTTAAAATACGTATGTTTCAATACCAATGCACACTGAAAAAACTTAATAGTTGGGGCTACTATATTGTTTTCAGTAAAACATTCATTGGTGGTAAAATGAGGGAGAACGTTTAGATATGGCCGTCATAACTCGCGGTTCGCTTGATGTCTCGGATTACAGCTCATTATTATTTATACAAAAGATAGAAGTGTCAGAAGCGTTGAAAAGTTTTGGCTTTGGGGATTATATCGAAGCATTCAAAGGTATACGTATGAAAAGGTGTAAAATCAAAGGAGTTTTTGGTTATAATAGAATTCCTAACCTAAAAAGTGCATCGAAGCCTTTCGAAGGTAGGAAAAAAATAATACGGTTGAACGAATTTTAAGTTTTAGCTGATGTCCTGAACTAAGGGTTCATTCCTATTTTCCCTATATATATTGCCCGCGTGCCCACTATGGGATCTTTTCAATTCAGATTTTGATAGTATAGAGAAGGCTATTTTACTTAGTCCCTATATAACAAAAGGAAAATAATCATACCTACAAATTTGTTAGTAGACATGACTAACTGTATTAGCAAGTTCAACTACCTACAGATAGTTGGTTTGACAAACTAAAGCAGTTAGTCTACCTAATTAGATTGTAACGACAACTACTCGTACCCCAACTATTCGATATTGTAAAACTCGGCGCGATTAAATGCAACAAGCAACATGATGTGAATAAAAAATTTCTGGGTATGTAGATTGATGGTAAAATATACAAAGTATACAGAGTAGCTTTGAATGCATAAATTTTACTTTTCATTCGAAAAATTCAGTTCCAATTTTCCATTAAAATGCCTGATAGAACATCTTTGAGAAGCAATTTTGGACTCTTGACATTCGCGAGAAAACAGAAACTTACAGGTGCCTAATATCAGTCATTTTAGAGGCATGACTTTAAATTTGAATCCGTATAATTCCATCCCGATTTGCCATTAAAATGCCTGATAGAACATTTCTGAGAAGCAATTTTGAACTTGTGCCATTCGCGAGAGAGCAGAATCTAATAGCTTCCTATTATAGAGCCACATCGAAGGCATAACCTTGAGCTTTAAACCGACTGATTTAATTAAAAGTTTTCAATAAAATGCCTCATAGAACTTCGTAGGGCAGCAATTTTGAACTTGTGCCATTCGCGAGAAAGAAAA
>JAWWEA010000038.1:9089209-9100226 GCA_035222095.1 Andricus quercuspetiolicola | reverse complement strand
CTAGGGTGGTGCGAGAATTCTACTTTCGATTTTTGTTGATCGATCTCCCCCAATTTGTTCCTTTTCTGTAAGGAAAAATTCCGTAATATTTGTTCTTCTTTTTCAATGTCATCGTGTCCGGAAAATGACCCAAAAAATGCAAAATAGCAGTTTCCTATCAAATTCATGCTAAAGACAATATTTTTTGTATTTTTTCAACACGAATTATTTTTAGGCGATAAGTGACGAGTATTCAAATATTTTTCAAAGTAATCTTGAATTGTTAAAAAACTTATTATTTGTTCAAACATTTTTTTAAAATTTATTACTTTCTGGAATTAATGGCACAATTAACAGATTTTGAGAGTAATATTTCTTTCCTATACAAATATTTATCAAGTGTAAGACATTTAATGAAATCGTGATTAATGTAGATTAATGTAGATTAGTGGAATCAGTAAACCGAAATTACTTTGCATGCAGATCTTTAAACAATAAAATTGAATTACTCCGAGTAAGGTAGTCCTTTTTTTTAAATCAACCCCGCGTAGATTAATGGAATCTGTGAACTGAAAATAATTTGCATGTAGATCTTTCCTAAACTATATGAAATTAAAAGTTTATTTCAAGTATTGGATTACATTGTTGAGTGTGGAGCTGAGTGTGAGTTTAGGAAAGAAAGAACTATACTTTACTTAGATTAATTGAATTAAATTCTTTGAAGGTCTACATGCAAATTATTTTCAGTTCACAGATTCCAATAATCTAAGGGGTGATCTTAAGGGGAAAAAAGACTATACATCACTTAGATTAATTGAATGTAATTGTTTAACAAATTATCATAGTTTAAACAATATAGGTCATATGTTCTTAGATAAGGAAATACTGATTAATAAGCGACATATTATACTATTAATTGTTTAAATAATTTCTACCTATGTTAAAAAAATATTACTTTTAACCCTGGTTAATTGTGTCATTTATTGCAGAAAGTAATAAATTTTCACAAAGAGAAAAAAATTATTTAAGCAAAGGAAAATTGTTTAAACAAGTGAAAAATGTTTAAAACTAGAAGGGCCGGAGGGTCCAATTTGGACCTTTTTGACATTCAAAACGCTGCTGCCCCCTTAAAAGTTTTTATCGGGCGCCAACGTTTTATAACGTTTCCTACACACCTACGCAAAAAGAAACATTATATTGATTAAAACTGTGAAAATGTGGCTAGGGTCCAATTTGTACCCTCCGTTCTTCTAAGTATGCGATTTTTCCAGTCCTTCTAGTTTAAAAATTTTTTATTTATTCTTATAGGAAAAAATATTACTGTCAACATCTACTAATGGTGTTATTAATTCCAAAAAATAATAACTTTTCGTGTTTTACAGGAGAAAAAATTGCTTAAAAAAATGAAAGTTGTTTAAATACTTATCAAACATCCTTAATAAATATGCTATTCTCATAATTCGTTAATTGTGCCAATAATTCCAGAAAATAATACATTTACGGTGAAACAAAAATGGTTTAAACAAAGACCCGAGACACGGATTAACATTTTTTTTTAATTACGCAATTTCTTTTTCCGGAAAACGAACAAACTGGGGGGGGGGGGGGCGGTCACCGAAAGTGGAAAGTCGCATTTTTACAGGTATAAATTTGGACATCCTAGTAGTAACCACTGAACCGGGACCCGGAAGGATCATGGAATGATTGGGAGTTTTTAAAATTTTCAGCACAACAACCTTTCTAATCACTTCAAATGCCTCTTTTACAAATTTTCATTTTTCAGTCTAAATTTGTAATTTATTATTTTACAATTGACTTTTTTTAAGAATGAGCAATTCTAAATTAGTTCAAAATGAAATAAGTTTTAGAGACAAACTTTGAAAATTGCAATCGTTAAAATTTATTCTGGCTTTACTTCGAAAATTTCAATATTTGAATAGTTCGAACAATTTCCAATTGAAGAATTCTCAAATTTAATGTAAAAATTAAAAATGAAATGAATTAAAACTGAAGCGTGAAAATCGTATGTTTTAAAGATGTTCAAAATTGAACTATTTCAAATTTGGAAGCCTCAAAAGTTGAATGATTTGTTTATTAAGTGTGAATCATATAATTTTCATGTACTTAATTTTCAGTTCTGTACATTACGCTTTTAATTTTCCATTTGGTAAATTTGTTATCTGTAACAAATCTTGTTGAATTTTGAAGAGTATAAACTCTCATTTTGACAATGATCAAGTTTAAGCAATTTAAAATAAAATAATTTAACTTCAAAGGATTCTAGAATGAAAAGGGTTTTAATATCACAATTTCAATTTAAAAGATGTTCAGTTTTGAACAAAGTTTAGAATCATTCAGTTTGGAATAAAAATAATTTTAATTTCATAATTGTAAATTATAAGATATTCAGTCTTTGATACAATTTATATACGTTCAAGTTTGAATGCTTCCAATTTAAAATTATATTTTTAATTCTTTTTGAAGTTTTCCCCTATTTCGTGAACAAATCAACCTATTTTCCCTTGTTATGCCCCTTTTGCGCTGTTGATTTGCCTTATGGCCCATCCAATAGTAATTTAACCAATAATATATCACAGCAACAATTTTCAGGACAAAACACAGGTTCATACTTTTTCAGTTTTATTTTTTTACTTTTTTCCAGTTGTTTAAGAACAAGCAATCGTTTTCCGTACTTTCTCAAGCACTGAATCCGAATCTGGCAGAAAAAATTTTCCATCACGTCAGAATTTTCAGAAAAATGGGTTTGAAACCCCCCAAAAATCAGGTTTGTGTCCTTATTTGAAAATTCGTATCTAGTAACCCGATGTGCTAACTATTTCAATAAATGGTCAAATTGGACTGGAAAAAAGTAAAAAAATTTAGGTTTGTGTTATCAGTATGCAGTTCGCCATTTTCTGCTCTATTTTATGGTTGGTTTCTATATATCTTTTCCTTTATTGTGCAGGCATTCCCGAATTCAAGTTCTTACAGCAGAACTCTGTCAATTCTTGTTCAGTACCGGAATCATCCAATATAATGTATCATTTCGCATCGTCTCAACCTAGAAACTTAGAAACTTTGGGAAGTGAAGATTCAAGAGGAATACAACTCGAAATTGTTCAGCCTTCAGAACCAGCTTTTTTAGACGAAAACACTGATGAAAATAGATTTTCAGCCATTGCATCAAATGAAGTGAGTTTTTATCAGCTGCATCCGTCTTCTAACGCCATATACCATTGGTCGCCCACTGATTTGATCCCTCCGTCACTTCAACTGGAAACTCTCACAGCAAATGAAACGGCAATGTCGGAAACAAAGCAAGTAATTCAACGATATGAACCTATCTTTCTCCCTACTGATGTTCATTCAGCTTCCGAAGTGGAAACTCCCGCCGCAATTCGCAGTACATCATCCACCCCGGAGCAAGTCGCTATACAGATTAAGCACACAGAATCAACACCTGGAACACTTGTATCTCAAGAACCCACTGACGAGAATGTAAATGCACCATCCATTGACTTAGATCAACTTTACTATCCGCGGAATTCATCATCTATTTCTATAGAAGAACCGTCTGCAACACCCCGCGTTCAATTTCTGGAATTTTCTACAGATTCCATCATACCGCAGGCGAATACTGCCCCTAGCGCATTCGAAGATGACAGACCTTCCACGTCCACGAAGGGAAAGACCCCCCAAGCGACATCTGTAAGAATTGGCGGCAAAATACCTCTAAAAGGACCGAGAATAACAACAAAGAAAGCAACAAATTTATCATTGACCCACCCGTTCAAGAATCCATTTCAAGAAACATCACCGTCAGCCCGCATGGAATCCCTGCCGCTCACAAGAACATCCATTGATTTTTCAGAAATCTTCTTGCCGAACTCAGAAATTTCCACTACCTCTGCGAGCGATAGTGACACCCTGTCTTCTGTAACATCGAGAAAAAAAGGGCAGACGAATGGTGACAGACGCCCTGACGGAAGAAAATCATCTCGAGATTCCCAGTCTCCTTTTTCATGTGTGCAAGGACCTAACGCAAGGCGTCCGGATGTACTCAACATTGCAGAAACGTTGATACCAGCCCAGAAAAAACGAAGTATGAAATCAAAGGAGAAAAAAAGCAAGAAGAAAGATTGCGACGTGACGTAAATGCTCATTAAAACATCTAATAGTATCTGCAATGCAAGCGAGAAAGCATCTGATTTGTTTCAATTGAAAAAACGATTATTGGAGGCGCGATTGCAAAGTGAACAGCGTTCTGATGTGGACAAGGAGAATGCATTGCCTATTGAAAACCAGGATGGGGTTTTTAATCTATTGCAACGACTTTGGTTGACACTGGATATTGAAGAACAAGAGGATAGCTACATGGATTTACTGGACATAATTGAAGAGTTTTATTGAGAACAGTAACCACTTTTAAAACCAGTATTCCCAAAGGACACTAAATTGAAATTAATGCGTAAAACGTCGCGCCATAATGAGATTGAAAGGGACAAAGGTATACTTCTCTTTCTTCACTCTCATTGTAACGCAACATTTTACGCTTGCCAAGGAACGCAGCCATGAAGTATCGTCGATAACTGGCCATTTGTCATTAAAGGAATTTTCGAATAGATAATTCTTCGAATACTGCACGTCCATGAGACTTGTATTTATTCTCCTTGCGAATTCTTCCTTTGTATCTTTCTCTTCATTATTGATTTTATTTAATATTATTTAGATACCTCCATGTTCAAAAAACCACTCTTGAAGTGTTTGAGTAGAAGAATCACTTTTGGAGTTATCATCTAGAAGAACCTCTCTGTATTTTGTGTTGGCCCCATGTTTTATTATGTTTTGAATTGATTGTAATGCTTTCATACGCATTCAAATTCTTTGAAATTCTTTTAACTTCGTTGAAATCTTCTGAATTCCTTGAGTTCTGTTAATTTCTTGAATTCTGTTAATCCCTTCTTCTGTGAATTCCTAGGACTTCAAAGTACTGCAAGGAATTAAGGGAATGTAGGCGAATTCAAGGAATTTAGAAGAATTCAAGGTATTTAGAGGAACGCAGGAGATTATCCAGATTTCCAGGAAGATAAAAGAATTCCAAAGAATTTGAAAGCGTTTGAAAGCATTGCAATAAATCCAAAACGTACTAAAACGAGGGGCCAACTAAAAATACAGAGTGGTTCTTCTAGACGATAACTCTAAGAGTGGCTCTGTTGGACGGTCACTCCAAGAGTGATTTTTTCAACATAGGGGTATCGATTTATTCATGTGCCATGAAGCCTCCTGCAAAGAACGCAATTTTTTTATTTTTTAAATCAAGGCGGGAAGTGCAATGACAAATTCATTCTCAATATTATCATTTTATTTCATTTGTAAAACTTATACGAAGTGATATTTCTAATAAAGAATATTTAGATTTTGATACATTTTAGATTGCAGAATCTTATTTACACAAAATATAAATATTTAATTATTTGCCACAATTTTATCGCCTTTTAGGGTTAGAACTTATTTTTACCAAAGCTTAGTGATGTCCGAGATTCAATGTAATAAAACAACATTTGCCATTTCATTTTCATTTTTAAGGCTCGATAATATCCGAGGTTTACTTTTAAAAATTTTAATGTTAAAATCTGTGACAAAATTTGACGCTTTCGACACCCGGGACAACCTTAACTATTCGGTTAAGCAATACTCCACTCAGAAGCGGCGGAGCCGTTTTTTTTCTAGAGGGGGGTAGGGGCATAGACTTGTAATATTGAATGGTACAATTTATACATATTATAATCATATTATATTATGTGAAAATTGAGCATAACTTATAAATAATAAATAAACAATAAACAGTACATAATCAATAATAAGTACAGGTATAAAATTAACAATGCCAAAGATTTCAGGGATTGGACAAAGATTTCAATAATTACCAAAAGATTTGACAGGTTTCACAAAGATTTCGGATAGATTAAAAACATTTCACAAAGATTTCACATATATTGCAATAATTTTTAACAGATTTAAAATATTTGCAAAGATTTCGGATAGATTTGAAAGATTTCACAAAGACGTCAATTATTTCAGAAAGTTTTTAGATATATTTTAAAGATTGAACAAAGATTTCAGAGATTTGAAAGATTTCACAAAGATCTCAAATATTTATCAAAGATGTCACATAGATTTCAAAGAATACGTGAAGATTTCAATGATTTCCCAAAGACTTTAAAGATCTCGGATAGAGTTAAGTCTTCACAAAAACTTTAATGATTTCTTAAAGATTTCAATAATTTCCCAAATATTTCCAAAAATGCCAGAAAGATTTTGATGATTTTTTAAAGATTTCACAAAGATTGGAGATATTTCGCAAAGATTTCAGATGTATTTTAAAGAGAGCACAAAGATTTCACAAAGATTTAGATGATTTCCAAAAGACTTCACAAAGATTTAAATAATTTCACAAGTATTACCAAATATCTTGAATATTTTGCAAAGATTTCCAAATATTTCACAAAATTGCAATGATTTCCTAAAGATTTCACAAAGATTTAAAACATTTTGCAAAAATTTCGGAGAGATTAAAAAAATTTCACAAAGTGTTCTATTATTTTACGAAGACTTCTATTATTCCACAAAGATTTCCAATAGATTTTAAAGATTGAATAAAAATGTCAAATATTTTGCAAAGTTTTCAGATAAATTTCAAAGATTGCACAAAGATTTGTATAATTTACCAAAGATAATTACAAAGAGACGATTTCCTAAAGATTTAAAAATATATACAAATACTGCCAATTATTTCGCACAGATTTCCAAAGATTTCATAAAGGTTGCAATGATTTCTCAAAGATTTTATAAAGACTTTACCATGATTTCAAATATTTCGGATAGATTTGAAAGATTTCATAAAGACTTCTATTATTTCACAAAGATTCCAGATAGATTTCAAAGGTTAAACAAAGCAAGAAAGAATTGAAAGATTTCCAGTTCCGCCGATCCGATGAATTTAAGCATTCGATTTCAGAGGGAGGCAAATCAATACCTTGCCCCTTCCTGGTCGATTTCTAGGCCCTGCTAACTGATATATCTACCGAAGGGCGCCGGCCGCTGACATGAAATAATCAGTGAGCATTTCGCGTTGTTGGATAACATGCAGTGGAATCGCATCTTCTTCGTTCTCTGGAGCCAAGTTATCCTCTGGCCTTGGTCGAACTGGAACTGCTGAGTGCTCAACATCTTTTGGTGGACGCGCATAATGGCGATCATTCTCTTGGCGAGGAAGTTCGTCCTCCAGGATGAAATTATGCAAGGATATTAATGCCTGCGCAATTGTTATTGAGGTTTTCACTTTGAAGGACATCGCAGTGTGCAATATGCGCCACCTACCTGTGAGGATGCCAAAAGCATCTTGGATGCAATTTCTTGCTCGAGACAATCTGTAACAGACAATAGATTTAAATTTCATAATGTACAGTAGGGGAGACCGCCCTATAGCAGATAATGAAACCTACATTAGCTAATCATGAATTAAAAATACTACTAAATCTGAAATAATGATTTTAATTTAATTAAAAGTAAAAATACTATACATGTTCATTAATTGAAATTCAAATTCATTACTTGACGCTTTTTTTATTTTACATAGGGATAATCTACTGCAGGTTTCATTATACTATACAGTGGTTTGCCCTATGTAAATCTTTAGTGAAGAACATATAAGTCTGCAGTTACCTATAATTAAAATTCCTTTCCCTTCTTGTAAGGCGACGGTGTCTAGCGTACGGTCGTACGAAGTACGTTTTCAGCGGGAAAATCTCGTCGACGACGAAAAAGTGAGGCAACACCGCTGGTGACCGTGGTAAACGACTGGGTGCTGGAAGATCAGATTCTGATCTTTCCAATACTCTATAGAACGCTGTGTTCTGGAAGGCCGAAACATCGCTTACAGATCCTGTAATTTATAATTATGAGTTATTACTTTCTGTGAACGCTATACATTGCATATCAAAGAATCTACACCGAAAAGCTGATAAACATTAATTTATACAAGTGTGCAGCATTCTGTTCTTACAATAATGTGTCCTACTGTAAGATGTTTTCATTTACTTACCGTAATCACCAACATCCACCCACGTGAATCTATAATAAGCGTAACACGCTGCCAACAACTTGAAGCTGTGGAACTTCTTGTAACAATAAAATAAACTCCCAGAATGTGGTGTTGCCTGAATTCTGATCTCCTTCCCGTCCATAGCCCCAATGCAGTTAGGAAAATCCCACTTTACGCGAAATCCTTGGGAGATTAACTTCCACTCTTGGGCTGTTTTCGGCCTCAAGTATGTCGGCGAGAGTAATTCTCAAATCAGAGGACAAACCTTTTTAATGATGTTATACACCGTTGAATATCCGATGAGAAACAAATTCGTTGTGGTTTCGATGCTGTCGCCGTGAGCCAAGAAACTATGGAGTAATAAAATAAAGTTTTCAATGGTTTTCCAAACCTAACCACAATCCGATATGAATGCGCAAGTGCATACATGTTTTGTGAAACTTTTAAATGTTTCATAATGAAAATTTAGGTCTGATGAAACCTAATAAAACGTTTGATCTGTAAAGAGCGTCATAAAGAAAAATATATTTTTTTAAAAAAATAATTTAGTACTTACTTTAAAGTAACAGATAATCGAAATCTGGGAGATAAAAGTCTTCTTAGGCTCGTTTTTTGTAGACGAATTCCCACTATATCGTGCAACATATCGAACTGCCTTGGAGTCATTCGACACATTTTTCTGAACTTTTTCTCATCACAATAGTAAAAATAGGTAAACAATCCATATCCACCATAAACATCTCGCACATGATCCTGAAGATGGGGTTTCACCCAACACAAACGTGACCGGCTCCTACGCTTGTATTCCAGATACATCTCGACAAGCTGAACATACAAATCAGAAAAATCATCAAAACCAGCCCCATGCATTGCACCAACTTTTCTGTTCTGTTACGACCCGAAGGGGAAGTGGCGGTGAAACCAGTCCCACAGGCGGCGCACAGTGGGTAAAAAAGCACTTTTTAGGACTAAAATCAGCCGACTCCACAAATCTCAACGGATCAGAGGTTTTTTTTCTTCAAAATACTCACCAAGGATCGTTCTTTAACGTAAAGGTGCACGTTTTTTGAATTTGTTATTTAACGTAAAATTTGCAATTGGTTATATTTGCGATGTTTATTTAGTCCCATTTATTGATACTTCTGCAAAAAGGTATACAATTGGTAAATTTACTTTTTTTAAATAAAAATGTAACTTGTAGATAAATATCCTGCATTTTTTTAATCGTCATAAACAAATTAATGCACATAACTGTTAACTGATGCATTTTCGGGATTCGAATGTATTACTTACATAGACTTTGTCATAAAAATGTAAAGAATCAACTTTCAATTGCGAAAAAGCACCAAGGAGCAATAATAGTTATTAGTTTAAACAATTTTTAAAAACAAATTCACTCATTTGGCATTTATATGCATAGAAAATTTGTCTCTTCTGCGGAATCATTTCTTTTTGTCTAAAGAATAAAAATTTGTATGCAAGAGACTGACATTCAACAACATTAATCATTATTATAAACAATTTATACAAAATAAATAACCACAGTTCCATGTTTATTCATTTGTTCTTAAAAGATGAGAAATAGAAACAAATGACAGAAGATACCAAAATTCTTCTCGTAGAATAATATATTCAAGCGAATCTTCGAATTCCAGACTTATAGGTGCAGATCATACAAAGGAAAAATTAAGGAAGTAAAAAATATTGAAAATTCCCAAAAGTACTAAAAAAATATTAATAAATTCCCAAAAAAAACTCTTTCATGGCTGCAATTTTGACATTTGGTAGAGAAGATGGAACATTGCCATGTAATACGTTTTGATATCAATATAGATAATTGCGGTGACACTCAAATAAGTGAATTTGTTTGTACAAATTGTTTACAACAGTGATCAATGTTGTTCGATGGAAGTCAGTTGTGCACAAGTTCTGTTCTTTAGCTGAAAAGGAATAGTTCCGCAGAAAATACAAATTTTCTATGCATATAAATGCCAAATAAGTGGATTTGTTCTTAAAAATTGTTTATAATAATGACAAATATTCTTTCATGGAACTCTAATGTGTACCATTCTTGTTCTTTACGTGAAAATGAATGATTCCACAGAAAAGAAAAATTTTCTATGCATATATGTCAAATAAATGAATTCTTTTACAAAATTGTTCAAAACAATGAAAAATGTTGTCGAATGGCAGTCTTTTGTATACAAGTTTTTATTCTTCAGACAAAAAGAAATGATTCCACAGAAGAAACCAATTTTCTATGCATATAAATGCTAAATAAGTGAATTTGTTTATAAAAATTGTTTAAACCAATAACTATCATTGTTGCGATGCTTGTTAGCAATTAAAGATTGACTCCTCACATTTTTATGACAAAATCTATGTAAGTAATACAGTCGAATCCCGAAAATGCAGCAGTTAACAGTTATATGCATTAATTTGTTTATAACAATTAGCAAAATGCAGGATATTTATCTACAAGTTACATTTTTATTAAAAAAAAATAAATTTACCAATTGTATACCTTTTTGCAGAAGTATCAATAAATGGGACTAAATAATCATCGCAAATATAACCAATTGCAAATTTTAAGTTAAACAACAAATTCAAAAAACGAGCACCTCTAGGACAGGGTGGGCACCTTAAAATTAAATTTTATTTATATTAAGCATTGAAGCGGTCTGAGAATATTCGAAGGATTTGAAATCATATTTATAAATATAGAAGGGAGATACGTGTATACGGTACGACACTGAATGACCTCTTGCAATTCAGACACGAGAAAAATTACACATATAGCCATATAATAAGAAGCAGCGAGTACGATCAACGAGAAACGATTGATCAATGCGTGCGCATCCAATAATTAGCAGGTGGGGAGAGACGAGCGTACGAGGCACCGATGCGACGAAGGCATCGAGGAAATTCATTCCT
>JAWWEA010000038.1:8786295-8798527 GCA_035222095.1 Andricus quercuspetiolicola | reverse complement strand
GACGATTAAGTTTTTATCAAAAGAAAAGAGATATCAACAACGCACATGACTATTTGATTAGGCATTCAACCATTTTGGTGGAAGGTCAGCTTTTTGGAGGGAAATTTTATTGTTTTTTAAACATTCATTTTGTTGATGAAAAATTCGTCTTTTTAGATTGAGAATTCAACTGTCTTCTGAAAATTCCATCTTTCTGTCTTGAAAATTCAACGACATGGTTCAAAATGCAACCTTTTTTTGTTTGAAGCTTAACTCTTCTTTTAAATTCTATACTTTGGGTCAAATTGATTTTTGTAGCTTCAAATTTACCTATTTGGTAAAAAAACTCAACTATTTTGTTGGAAATTTGATTTTTTCTAAAAAAAATCAATTTTTTTTTAAAGGTCATTTTTCTATCGAAAATTCAACTTATTTGTCGGCAATTATTTTTTTTGTCGAAAATTCGTCCTTTTAAATTTTAAATTAATATTTTACGGTGGAAAAGTTTTTCGTTGAGAGTTCAACTGTCTTCTGAAAAATTGTCCTGGTTTGGTGGGAAAAATTCTCTTTAAAAATTCTACTGTCTCTCAAAAACTTCCTTGAATTTTTCAATGTTAACTAGATTTAAAAATATCTAAATTTAAAACATTTTACGTTTCTAGATTCTATGCTCTTTCAGACTTCGAATTTTAATTTATTTCATTTCAAAGGCTTCAAATTGTTAAAACTTTGAAACTGTTGAAATTTTGAATATTTTATTTTAAATATTTAATACTCAGCTTTCAATTTTAAAAGCTTAGATTCCTATATTGATATGCTCACAAAGTGGAAATATTTTGGTATAAATACGATTATCGTGACGCCCTTTTTTAAAAAAAAGGCTTATCACTACATTTTATTCGTAGAAAAAAAAGTTTTCGATTTAACGCTGGTTATAAGTATTAGTCACAGTTTATTTAAGGTTCTAAATTTTCGAAGACTTGCATATTTTGAGTACAATTTTTTTTTCAATTATAGCTTCTGAAATTTCAGAAAGATTTATATGCTTAGATTTTTTACAATAAATTTTGTAAATTGTTTGCTTGAGAACAAATTTGAAATTTTTTCATGTTTTTGAAGTATAATTTTCTTTCAGTGAGGGAAATGAAAGTTTCATCATTATTAATTAAACACAGATGCTATTGTGCAATTTTTTTTACATTTTTTATAAACAAGTTCACAGTTTGTCTATTTCTCATCGAATAAGCTCAGTTTTTTCAGGAAATCAACTAAGAATGTTGTTTTGATCACTCGTTGCTATAACGCTTCATAAACTCACATGAACTATTTAGTATTTAAATAATTTTGATAAAGCAATTCAGGGTTTGGTTATTTTAAACGAATATTTTCAATTATTTCGCGGAATCTACTAAGAATATTTTTCCGGTTACTGATTGAGTACTTCGCAATTCTTCAAGCATTATCAATTTTCAAACACTTTTCATAAACAACTTTAGAGTTTTGCTATTTTTCAACGAATAGGCTCAGTTTATTTACGGAATCAACCAAGTTCGTCTTTCCGATTACTCTTTGCTTGGATATACAATCAAATATTTTGGCTATATTCCAACGAGTAGTTTCAAATTTTGTTTGCAGAATCAGCAAAAAATGTCCTTTCGATTACTCATTACTGGAACACTTTAAAAATTGACAACAATTATTAATTGTACATACGACTAATCGTAATTAAACCTTATTTGCTCTCACGTTTTATACTATAACTCTGCACTTCAATGATGTGAATATTTTCAATACTGAAAGACAATTTTTGTTCATCAGTTTGTTTATAAAGTTTT
The DNA here is from genome assembly GCA_035222095.1 of Andricus quercuspetiolicola. Taxonomy (NCBI): domain Eukaryota; kingdom Metazoa; phylum Arthropoda; class Insecta; order Hymenoptera; family Cynipidae; genus Andricus; species Andricus quercuspetiolicola. Next base: position 8,796,713 of record JAWWEA010000038.1, on the reverse strand, counting down.
ATTACAGACACCTATGTCTCATAAGAATTTTCTTGATTAATCAGAAGATCTACAATTGAATAAATGTTAAAGTGCTTTTATTTAGAAAGCAACGTCCAGATCGAAAGATTATTGTAGGTTAAAAATTGATTTATCCACAGAAACTTTTTCGTCTCACTATGCCAACTTAAAATGACACAGCAGAATGCTTTTAAAAGTACAACATACATTAAATTTGATTACACAAAAAAAATTGTTGATTACGTATGTCTTTCTCTTCAAGGAAATTTAAAGATTATAAATCTTGCGTATACATTTTTTTTCATAACACCATAAGCATATTCACAAAGTTGCGCATAGAATGCACAAGTATCAGTATAATGTTGTATAAATTCTTCATAAACTTTGTTACATACAATTTTTCTAAGTTTTCGTGTCCATAGCGAAGTGTACCATGACTATCGTCGCGACGTCTTTTCATATCAACAGGTTTGCAAACTTTTGTTATACGATGCGTGACTACCCGATGGAAAGGTGTTCGACGAATATTTTTAGAGGATACTGCGAACGTTTCCTTGTGGTCACGCTGAATCAAGGATTTGATTGAATTGTAATTGATGTTTTTGCTGGTTGAATAATTTCACGTGATACCCCTGACCTTACATACCGCAGTTAATGTTGAAACATTTTGAACAACCATGCCAATTGCATCCATGAAACTATAAAACAAACTTTTTTTTGACATCGCTTGATTTGTAATAACCGTCGACTAGCAGTTTAGTGGTTATCATTATCTCCTCTCCCCTCCCAGCGTATTAATTTTCAACACCCAGCTCTTTTTCATTTCATAGAAGCCACTCGATTGCTTGAAACGAGTACCTATTTCCTAAACGATATCCACTGGGTCAGAAAATACCAATTGTCGATGGCTCTAGATGATTTTTGACAATTACTTTAGAACAAGCTGACGCTAGTGTACTAGCCTCCTCGAGAGGGCACACATTTCTGCATTCTAAGAAAAGATTTCTAAAAATTACGCAAGCTTTAGGTAAAAGTGTCACGTTCATTTTACAGTATTCTAACATTTCATTTCGAAAGTTAAAGATAAATTCTGGATTTTTCCTAACTTCAGCGTACCATTGCCGAAATTTTTCTCTCTTTGATGGATCCATACAGTTACATGCATAAGAATTTAAGCGTGAAATTGGTCTGATATAGGTTTGATTTTCAGGAATATCGAAAAAAGAGGAAATGTACCCTTTTTTAAATTTAACGACGTTACAAAAGCTTTTGGTAACTGACTTAATCGCATTCCAAAATAATTGAGACAGTCTGAAAATATTGTCATTCCCAAACGCATACGTATGAAGCTAGTATCCCTTAAGATGATCCTGGGTGAATCAATTACCTGACTCTCTACAAGATACTTAAGAAGAAATTGTGCATCAAATCTGCTGGCGTTGTAACCAATACAAATTACTCTCTGAAATTAATAGGATTTGCAAGTCGCGAGATCGACAAATTCCCGAATTGAATCAGCTGTAAAAACGTACTCTCTCACATCACAATGCATATACAAATCTTGCAAGTGATCAGCATCAATACAAAATGTACATGCTTGTTGTACATCACACAAATTAGGAATATGTAATTTTCTATTTGAAGCACCTTCAATGCAAACGTTTTGTTGTATTTCAAAATCGCGGAATATGAAAATTGTCTTCCTGATACTTTATGAACTATTTTTTAGTGTAGGTATATAACGTAAATGATTCAACTCCTTGTATCCTCTACAAATTCTACAATATATTTTCCCGCAGTCATGGCGCCCCCTGGCTACGATTTTGAAATACACTCGGCATGCTTGTAATGCGTGACAAAGAGATTCTACCTTGATGTAAGGATTCGCTTTTTTATGACTTTGAAAACAGGCATTTCCACGAAAATAACGAAAACAGTCACGACATTAAAACTTTTAGCAACGCGTGCTATATTTTGGGTGTAATTTACATCTCGAGCATTTATGAAAATATCTGTCTTCTTCCTTACTTTTGTACAGGGAGCTACACTCCATACAATATCCACGCTCACCAACAGCTGCGCTCAAGTTTAGAATATGTTTGTAATGATTTCTTTTGGTGTAATGAATGATAGGTATGGTTAGTCTTACCTCTATTTCCTCATTTGAAAGACATCATTACATACATATGACTTTTTCGGAGACCTAGCTAATAATAGAGATAATTATGCTTCCGACACAATAACTTTATGTGTTTACCACAATGCCTGAGATGGATCACTTTTGTGCTTGATATACCAACGTCTGCTTTAATTGACACGAAAAGTCAGATTACGTGCATTCCTGAAAAGTATTACGAATATTTAAAATTGCACGGAAAATTATGTGAATTTCCTGTTTCGAAAATATTACTTCTTACATCTATAGGGGGAAAATCAACCGCAATAAAGCTAGAAACTGATCTCGATGTTCAAATTGGTGATAAATTTTATATAACATCATTTTCAGTTGTTCCTAGACCATTCGGAATAAAAACAGCGGGTTCAGCTTTCACGAGAGCACTTTCCTTAGCGCTAGTAAATCAGTTTGATAATATCTCAACCTTGTGCATTAGTGATATATTGATATCGACTCCAGATTCTTTTAGACATCATTTAAAAGCACTCACAAGAATATTCATTGTTTTACAAATCAGAATTTTACTTCAAGTTTGAAAAAACGCATTTTTGTTGTAAATTGATTGAATCTTACCACTCACCGATGGATTGGACGTGATTAGAAGTTTGCCTATTCCTGAGAATTCAACGCAACTGCAGAGTTTTTAGGCGTGTGTACTTATTACTGTCAGTTTAGCATATGTTATTCTAATTTCATAGACCCGTTTCGCAAACTTTTAAAAGAATCAAGCCATTGGTTATGAACCCCTGATCATACTCGCGCTTTTGATGAATTAAAACAAAATTTCGCTATTTGCCTGATTCTATAACATATAATTCAGAATGTTTCTTTTAGGTTAAAAATCGATGCCTTAAATCTCGGAATTAGTGGAATATTACATCAAATCGATGAAAAAGGAGATCATCGCGTTGCTTTCTTAGTTAGTTGTTACCCAAAATAAAGCAGAACCTAATCATACAGGTACCGAAGAGCAGCTTCTTACCACTGTTTGTTCAATAACGAAATGAAAAATCACTCGATCGGTCGAAAGTTTATAATAACGATAAAAATGATTAGGATCGTACTTGGATAAGCCACCCAGGTCAAAATATTGTACCATTTGGAAGATTTTTTTTTAGTATGAATAATGATCTTTATTGTTATGATGATTATAATGATCTTTGATATTTAATCTCTCATAACCAAATAATTTTTTTGTATCAAAAATTTTTTTTTCTAATTCAGCGTTCACACATCTGGGGAAAAAAATCTTATTTTCGCAAAAAATTTAAATTTGAATCACTATTCAACGTTTCTCTCAACTTTCGATAATAGAAAGTATGTACTTTTTAAAAATTTAAATGTAAATCATTTTATAATAATACACATAAATGACTTACAATATGTTTACTGTGTGAGTTAACAATTCTAAGCAAAATATTTTTACCAAACTCGTTACAAAATATTAGATATCTTCTGTATGAGGTTGATCAATGAAACTTTATTAAAAAATTTTCAACCTACCTATTAGTATATAATATGTATAAAATAATTACTGATAAAGCAGAGCACGACACATATATTTCATAGCTAGTCACCTTTTTCACAAAGAAAACGCTTGACCGAGAGTTTGTCAGAGAAATCTAAGCGATTTCGTAGCTCACTTGAATAATGCGTGCGCTAGATTTGGGTTTTAAGACAGGTTTCATGTATTTACGTAGGGTTCATTTTCCTAGCGGGGGCGATTTCTCAAATTGTTTGAGCGTGCGATCATATGTGTAAGGCTCGGTGCGTGCAATTATGTAATAATAATCGTAAATTAAGTGCGGTATTCATGTATAAAATAATTTCTGACTGTTCGAATCGATTAACATTTTACATCATTTTTGTTGTCGAAAGTTTCGAGCTGATCTATTCGTAAAATGTGTATAGAATGCGTACAGTACATATATACATATACATATATGCGTTTCAATGCGAAATCGACAAAGTTACTCTTCACAGAAGTGAGGCTTACTACACGAATAGTAATTCTTCTTCTTGCCAAGTGTGGACGGTTATTAGTTGCTACAGTGCATCCTACTATTTAAAATTGTTCTTCCTACACTTTTAAAAAGTCAGTTTAACTTACCTAAACGCAAATAGTAATTTTAACAAAATTCACAAACGAAAAGCTGTGCATCAATTTGAGATCGTTTAAGCTACAGGTTCAGAGTTCTTCTAACGATCCACTTTTTTCCGTAAAGAACATTTTTTTTTTAACAAATATGCATTATCTCATGTATTTATGAACTGAAAAATGTAACTTTTCACCCAAGAATTAACAGACAATTGTTTAGCAACCATTTCTTGCTATTACAGTCTGTTAAGTAAGAGCGTGCGTCCTAGTATTCTTAGAAAAATTTATTAAGAGAAATTTTCTTCACATGGCTACATTATGCTAGCTGCAAACAACGACGCAATTACTTTATTATGTCGTCCAATCTCTGCTGACATCAAGATTACCTGGCATCTTAGAGGCATGCGCTGTCGACCAGTTTTTCTGAATATTCAAAGCGGAAGTGTAAGTGACCTACAAATTTGGTTAATTTCACGAAATCACTAAGCCAAAGTTCCTAGAGCCTTTCTCCGAAGCATTCTTTTCGCATATGAACATACGTTCTCAATCGTTCCTGTTTTTCATTCCAAAGCAGTGTTCGGACTGGAGACCAACGATTTCTTGTGGATATTACGTATTTTCTCACGGGAAAACAGGAAGTGGATAGTAAGAGAAGACGATGACCCCAAACACCGGAGTAAGTTGTGCAACGCCTGGAACGCTCGAGTGTCCCTCGCAGTCCCCGGACAGGAATCCTATTGAGAACGTATGGTAGTATGTGAAGAGAATGCCTCGTGGAGAGGCTTCATGAACTTTGACTCAGTCGTCTAGTAAAATTCGGAAAATTTAGAGGTCGCTTCCACTTCCACTTTGAATATGCAGCAAAACTGGTCGATAGCATGCCTCTAGGATGCCAGGGAATCATTGATGTCAGCAGAGAATGGACGCATACTAAGGTGATTGCGTTGTTGCTTGCATCTAGCAGAATGTATTCATGTGAAAAAAATTGGTGGATTTAAACTCTGTTCTTTTAACGCGTAACTAACTCTTAATAAATTAATTTTTTAAATTTTTTCAAACACTTGGTCAACGATAAATTATTGTTATTGTTGTGAATAATGTTATAAGGACATTTTCTTCATCTCATGCATTTGCTAAGTAAGAATACCGTTCTTCTTGTTGATTTTGCGAACAATTCTTTAGCTGAAACTCATTGTGAACATAGTTTTGCAATCTTTGAAACGGCGACAAGTGCTTATTTTTTATAAATGAACTTAATCAGCAAATGCGTTATTTGTAGTGAGCAAACAGATAAGGTATGAACATGGTTACGAATCTTCTGCAAAAGGAAAACCATTGCAAGCAAAAATATTTGAATTTACAGGACCAGCTTCACACTCATTAAAGTGTATGAGTCTAGACAGTGTGAAGTTGGTTTTGTTCATTTGTGTAATTTGGCTCGTAGTTATCGCCCTTTCGTAGATGAGTTTCAGCCAAGTTCATACCTTATCTAGCCCGCTCCCTAATTATTTGGTTATTTTCAACATTTTTACTTTGTTCTTTAGAGGCGTAATTAATTCTTACCAACTAATTTTTTTTTAACATTTCTTAGACACTTGAATAATGATCAATTATTGTTAACAAGAAGAATTGGTTCGTAACATCCTCAGTAAAAACAAGAATAGCTAATCGTTATCCAAGTTTCTATAAAAGTTACAAAATTAATTATTAACAATTGATCAAGCTAAAAAATAAAGTTTAAGTCAAATAAAATAGTCGAATAATTAATTGTTTAATTGAGTTTGCTTAAAAAACCATCAATTTCTAATTATTGGTGATATGGAATGCTTAACAAATAATTTCTTATCAATTATTTCTCAAAGAAAAGCGAAATTTTTTTATCATTAATCGGGTATTATTTCGCAACTGCACCTACTCAAATAATGAAAGTTGTCTGCTTTAAGTCAAACTTGGTCAAAATGTTGTAATCTTGCATACTAGTTTATGGGAAAGAAATTCTATCATTTGGATACTTATATACCTAGTGGAACGGGGTGACAATTTTTGTATTGTCGTCGATATTGCCTATTTTCACGAGTTTTAATTATTCTATTTGTTGATAGGTAATTTTCTTTCAGTACATTTCTCGTAGATTTTTGTATGCCCTTTCCGTTGAACAGAAGCACTATTTGAAATAAATAATATTTGGGTCATTGGGTATACCGAAGCATTTACAACTTATTACCGACGGTCAAAAGTTAAACTAAATGTTTAAATCTTAAGCCATTGAAGTAAAAATAAGCAATATTTATCTGAAGCTTGAGAAATGTATTAAAAAGTGACCCTCTATAAAAAAAGTCAAATTTATTTCTGACCCTTATTTTTGAAGGTCATATATTTATTTGTCTGAAATAAGGTTGCGATTGATGAGAAGGGTGTGAAAAAAACTTAACGGGATTGTAGTCTAGAACATTTTTTCTTCTCCTATAGAAAAATTTACAAATCGACAAAACAAATGGCATATGTTCAGAAAGCAATCACTACTTATTTTTATTAATAAGCAGTAAAAATTTGTCTTTTTAACCTCAAAGTCAAATTGGTTTTGACTTCCGTTTTTGAAGGTCAAATACTTATTATTTAAAAAATGCTTATGATCACTAGAAAGAGCTTGAAAAATTCTCTGAAAACTATACTGGAAGAAGTGTTTTCTATCACCCATTAGAGGAATTGAAAATCTGTGAAATAGGTGATATCCATGAAAACCCCAAAAGCCCTCCCTTCGTCAATAATGATCAAAATGACATCATTTTCTCCCATAATCTACTATCTTATATTACAATACGAGTACTTTGTTCAAGTTTGACTGAGAGCGTACGACTTTCATTTTCTGAGTAGGTACAAACCTGAGAAATAATGCTCCAAAGTCGTAAGATGTTACAAATTTTATCATAACCATATAAGTGCACCATTTTTCAACACACAGCTCATTGTCTTGAAAGTTCGCGAAAATTGCTCCGCACATTGTGATGTAAAAATTGGTTTTTTATATAGTTTAAACAATTCTTAATTAAACAATTTTTTTAATATGCAAGATACGAAAAAACTAATCTCGCAATTCGATACTAAGGAAAAAATATTGTAAATTCTATGTATTGGACAATCTATTGCTTCAACAAAATGTTTATACAGTATGAATAAATATTCGATCCCATATTACGTTCTCATCATCTAGGATGGAATATCTTAGATTCATCTAAATTTGGATCTATCCAGTTTTCGTCAATTCTCGACGTTTTGAAACCTCCTGAGCAAGAAAAAATAGTTTTCAGGAAGATGTCTGTGTGTCGGTCTGTCTGTTCTCCGACGACGCGACAACTTTTGAAGGAATTTCCTTTTGCACACTGCTTGTGGTCTGAAAAGACGTCAGGTCATGTTCGTTAGACAGTCTCCTACTGTCAATACTTATGGTTTTAGACTTGAAGAATCAAACTGAGGAACGTAATAATTAAATTTTCCCAGGAAGACACGCAAAGTACAATAAATAGACAAGAGATCAAAATTATCTGTTTTCAAAAGTTTCTACAAAATTGCTCTTGACTGTTCTTTTAATCATGAAAAGAGGACAATCAAAATACGTATATTTCAATAACAATGCATGTTATTTGTGTGAACAGTTGTTTATAAAATTAGAAGAATTAAAACTCGCTGAAATATGCGATATCGACGAAAATCCCAAAATTTCACCCCCTCCACGTCGATAAATAATTATCAAGACGACAACATTTCTTGCCCGTGAACAGGTCCATCAAGCTAGTCCCCCTCAAAATTAATTTTTTGAAATTGTTATTTTTTTTGAGTGCATAATTTACGGCTCTTTTACGGCTATTTTCAAGCCCAAATTAAGAATTTACGGCTTTTACTGTCTTTTCGGAAAATCAGTTTTTATATGTGGGGGCTAACTAGTCACAACCTAGCCCCTCCAACATTCAAACAATTAAAAAAAAATAAAAAAAAACTAGACGAAATTTTACAGCTTTCTTACGGTTCTTGAGAGCAGCCCAAACAAGTTTGCAAAAAACAACCCCTGTATGTGAAAACTACCCCGTCTCATATGAAAAATTCGAAAATCGTAAAACAGGTGCACCAAAGTTTTCCACGATTTTAAGTCTTTCCGGAGAATCGAAAATGAATTTCCAAAAAACAATCGCCATGCTTGAACACTACGCATTCTTATTCAAAAAAATGTTAATCAAGAAACAACGCCAAAGTTTTTACCTACTTTATTGCTTTCTGAAACATCAAAAATATATTTCCAAGAAAAATCCCCTTTCAATGAACTTAACGCCCTCGTAGTTAAAACATTAAGAAACTGGCGAAAGAAACCTCACATTTCACAGCTATTGCCGGATTCCTCATTGAAAGTGTTAAGCAAACATGAAAACCTCAAACCTTTCTTGCACTTTACTTGCATTATTTATTATGAAACAATCATATTTCACGAACACTAACATCCACCACTAATGATCATAAGCAAACAATTCCAAAGAGCATCCATGTCAAACATCCATAAAATTAAGAATTTACACTAATCCGCCAGGTTTGTTTAACGAAACAATGTCAAAATGTATACATGTAAAACATGAATAACATTTCCAAATTGAAAATAACCACCCAATTCACATTTAGAATATTCCAGGCATTGTTTCCAATACCACAATAATATTTCGCAAAAACCACAAAACCCACCCCTAGTGGTTTTAAGCAAACAATTCCAAGGAGCATACACGCAAAACAGCTGTAAATTTTTGTTGTTGAAAATGATCAACTAGGTCACCTTCATGAAAATCCAAATAATATTCCCCACCCTAAAATGACATTCCACAACCCCTATTATCCACCTCTAGTGGTTTCAACAAAACAAGTCCAAGAAGCTTCCATGTAAAATAGCTGTAAATTTGTTGGAATATAAATAACCAACAAGGTCACCTTTACAAAACACCGGGTAATGTGTTCAAGCCCATATTGACATTCCACAATCCACAATATTCACCCTTAGTGGTTTTAATCAAACAAGTTAAAAGAGCATCCATTTGAAACAGCTGTAAATTTTTGTTATCAAAAAAAATCAACAAGGTCACCTTTATAAAAGACCGGGTAATGTTTTACACCTCACAATGACATTCCGCAACCACTATTATTCACCCTCAGTGGTTTCAACCAAACAAGTACAAGAAGCACCGATGTAAAATAGCTGTGAATTTTTAAAAATAAAAATAACCAACTAGGTCACCTTTATAAAACACCGGGCAATGTGTTTAGCCCCATGTTGACATTCCGAAATCCTTAATATTCACCCCTACTGGTTTTAACTAATCAAGTCAAAATGGCATCCATGTGAAACAGCTGTACATTTTTGCTTTTGAAAATAACTAACTAGATCACCTTTATGAAACACCGGGTAATGTTTTAAACCTTACAATGATATTTCGGAACCAATAATATCCACCCCTAGTTTTTTTTAAAACCATTCCAGTTTGCTGTTCTGGAAAGTAAATAACTACGTTCTTCAGGTTTTAAAAGATTTATTCTACACTCCTAAATAATTTATACTTTGGCATATTTACATAATTTATATTATACTTTCGATATGTACGGACATGTTTTTTGTAAATTGCGAACATCAGCTATGTCGAAGTAGGTTTATTAGTTCAGCATCTAGTACTTAGAAACGAAAATTAGATGGATGAACGTGTATTTTTCAGCCTGCTGGACTAAAAAATTGGTTTGCTTACACATCCATTTTTGTACAGAATTTTCCTAAAACTAACCCTTAAAAATCAACATCTACCCACACCTTAACTCTAAGAATGCTCGCTCTTATCTCCTTGCCTTCCTCGCTTCGTATCGTCTCGCACGCATGTCCCTACTTCCTCGCTTTCCCTCTCATTTTCCATTCCTCTTGCTCGTCCCTTCTCCTCTCCAATATCTTAACCAATACCCCCCTTCACCCATGCTACTGCCCTTCCATCCCCCCTTCCACGCATCAATATCTGTATACTTAACGCACTGCTTTCCACCTCCTTACACTCCTCCAACCATTGCTCCCTTCTTGTATCCCCTTTCTACACAATGGACACATCGTCTTCTCCCTAGAGAGCGAGAACC
>JAWWEA010000038.1:8395188-8406368 GCA_035222095.1 Andricus quercuspetiolicola | reverse complement strand
TAACTAAGATACCAAATCCAACCCAAACGAACGTAAGCAACATAGCGAACCTGAACAAACCAGCCTATACTAACCAACCCAAACAAATCGACCTGGAGGGTGGGGTGTGAGGTAAGTTTTTGCGGAATAGCTTTTCCTCCTCGAAAATAAAAAATTTTCATCACAGTAATTTTTTTTTTTGGATGCGTATTTCTTGAGATAGTTTCATGTCTCAAGATAAGAAAAACACCCTTTATATTATAAATATAAAATATGAAATGATATAACCTGAAAGAAAAAAAAAGAACCTTGCTTTTTGGAAACGCGCGTTTATAATCTTATTTTACCTTGAGAAATCCGTATAATTTTATTACTGAATTGTTAAAAGATCCCCATTTTATATTTATAGTCAGCACAGTTTTATTATATAAGTACGCCAATTTTGCAAGCGACCTCAAGAGTTTTGAAATCAGAGTCTTAACGCCTAATTATTCGTTAAAGTTTTAATCACTTTTTCCTCTACTTTGAAAAAATTAAGATGGCTTATACTTTCGTATTCACTTTGGTGGTCATCCTTAACTCTATTGGTGAGTATAATACTATGATATAGCTACAATTTTCAATATATTTTCAGCTTACAGACATACAAAAATTGACCGATTTAATCCGAATTCTATCCTAGTTGTTAATTTTTCCACATTATATACTTTTTTTCCGAAATACCCTGAAATACTTAAAAATCTTTCAAATTCTACAAAATTCCTCAATTTTTGTGAATAATTTCTTTAAAATAAATTCAAAAATCATGAAATCCCGTCATATCGCATGGAATCTGTCGATAATTCCTGAAATCCCGGAAAACAAAAACGTTCCACATTTTCCAAAGTTTTAGAAAATTCCCTGAAGCCCTATAAAAATTTCTTTAAAAGTTTAAATTAAATACTTTTAAATTCCTTGAAAACTTTTTAATCTTATAAAAATCCCCTTGACTCCTCAGCACGTGGTATAAACTCGCGAATTCAAGCCACGTCAATTAAATGGACTGGAGATTGCTGTTTCTGGTCTGGAAAAAATAACTCATGGAAAAGTTGTCCCGAAAACAGTTCGTGACAGATGGAAAACTAGTAGTTGCTATGCTGGAATGCCTACAAGTTTCACCGTTGGAGGCTAAAATTTCGTCCGAATTTTTCTCCCTATGTTACGAGTTTATTTGCCTCTCAGGAGTTTTTCACCCTTTTTTCTCTGTTCAATAAAAAGCAGCGTCCAACCCGCTGCATGTACCCAAAAACCATAGATTTTCACGAATTTGTTAAGAAACAAAATTAATCTTCTATTCCTTCTTTGCAGAATTATGTTTACAGACTGGATCGAATCTTCATAGCGAACGTGATCCTGGTTCTCATTCTCCTGCCAGCCAACATTCTCCTGGCAGCCAACATACTCCTGCCAGACAACATAATCCTGCCAGTCAATATACTCCTGCCAGTCAATATTCTCCTGGCAGACAAAATTCTCCTGTCAGGCAAAATTCTCCTGGCAGACAAAATTCTCCTGTCAGGCAAAATTCTCCTGGCAGATATTCTTCTCCTGAGGAGCCTTTTCTACGTGTCAGATCCAGGTCTCCGCTCCGTATTTCTTTCCCTCGCACGTCTCATGCTCACAGGTCTCCTCCTGGCAGACCTCCTTCTGATCAAGTACTCGGATATCCACTAGAAGAACTTGGATATGTACGGCTTATTCCTCGCACAAATCAGAACAAACGATTCCAATTTCGAAGATACATTTTTCCTGCTTGTAGACCTATTCGATTGCTTGTAGGACGGAGAGGATATATGCCCGTACCAACCCGAGAACATATTGTATTATCGGAATCCAATGGTGACGTTTTCGCAATATTGGAATATAGTGGGATTCTACGTGGATTATATGGGACACATAGAACTCGACCGAGAGTGAAAATAAACATAAGAAGCTATGCGATTTACAATTTGACCCCAGCTGAAGTTAGGGAATGTCCAGTAGGCGTAAATCATCCAATGTTTCCACATAATTTTATTGAAAGCTCTTCAAATCAAGATTCTCTCCAGTTTGTGTACCAATAATTTGATTTAAAAACTCCAAACTATAATATAGTATTCTTTGTGACCCAAAGTCGGATTTCAGTAAACACTTCTTTGTCGATAATTTATCTTTTTGATTAGAAATTCACCTTCTTGGTTGAAAGTTTATTTGTTTGGTTAAAATAAAACTATTTTGTAGGAAATTCGTTTTTAAATTTAAAAATTACTTTTTTAATCTGAAAACTTACCAAATCCATTTTTTGTTGAAAAACGATCTTCCTTAGTTGAAAAAACACTTATTTGGTTGACAATTTACGTATTTTGTTGAAAATGTGGATTTTGTGGTAGAAAATTAATCTTGTCGTTTAAAAATGATCCTTTTTGGTTGAAAACTTATTTCCTTGGTAAAAAATTAATTACTTTGTCGAAAATTAGGTTTTTTTGTGTAAAACTAATGTCTCAAACTGAAAATATAACTATTCCATTTTTTGTTCGAAAACTATCTTTTTCTTGAACATTCGTCTTTTTTGCTAAAATATTAATTCTTTTGGTTGACAATTCATGTTCTTGTTGTGAAATTCAACTTTTTCATTCAATTTTTTCGGTGAAGTTTCTTCCTTTTTGGTGAATATTAATTTATTTGGATAGAAATTCAACTATTTTTCTTCTTCTTTTCTAGGTTCAAAATTAAATTTTTAACTGCAAATCTATATTTTTGTTTTTTGGTTGAAAATTCAACTATTCAGTTGAAAATTCCTGTACTGTGTTAAAAATTTGACTTATTAGGTAGAAAATCAAACTTTTTCGTTGAAAATTTATCTTTTTGGTTGAAAGTGAATTTGTCTGATTGGAAGTTGAACTATTTTCTTGAAAATTCGTTTTCTTAAAACTAAAGATTAATTTTTTGAACTGGAAATTTAAATATTCCATTTTTTGTTGAAAATTAATTTTTTTTCATTGTAAAATTCAATTACATGGAGAATTCATTTTTGTTGTTGTTGAAAATTCAACTTTTTTGTAAAAAATTTCGCTTTTGGTTGAAGTTTGATCCTTTTCACATTCTTATCATTTATGATTGAGAAAGTATTAAAATTTTCCACAATTTAAGACCGCTGTCTGTCCATCTGTCAGACCGTAAACACGATAACTCTCAAAAAAATGAACGGAACGAAGCGCGCTTTGGCGTTCTTTTTTAAGATACCAAAAGAGAGAAGAAGTTCGTTGACCAGCATTCCTTGACCAACGGTTATGGTTTTATCCATCGAAATCGATATCCAAAAATCGAATATTTCGTTTCAACGCCTAACAACGACGGATACATGAACAATGTTTAAAAGAAAAATTGAAGCTCTTTAAAATATCTACAATTTTTGTTTCAACCATTTTTCGATAGGACTCGTTTTTTTGTGCTTTATGCACCTCACGAGACACGTGATGAGAATGGCTCCGTTACAGTCGAAGGAGCTTTTAAAAAAAAGAACTCATAATTACTAAATTTTAGTTGTCGATGATTCGACTTTTAATTTTAAAAGTCCTATGCAGAAATGCGGGGGAAGTACAATGACGGAGCACGTAGCGCGAGGTAAGTACATTATCGGTCGATGGAGGCGCCTCTAGGAACATGTGGTGCTACTAAGAATCCCATTTCAAGAAAGAAGACGGAAGTTGTTTCTCCTCTTTCTTCCATGCAAATTTTAGTAGCACAACACGTTCCTAGAGGCGCGTTGCTCGAGGTATCGCATCTATGTTTAATATATTTGGTTCAACCATTTTTAGTCTCATCGTGACATGTGTTGAACGAAAAAAATCAATCCTCTATTTCTTCTGGCAGAATTGAGTTCAAAGTCCGTATGGAATGCGAATAGCGAACGTAATCCTGGTTCTTATCCCGCTGGTAGACCACATGCACCTGACAGGCTTTCTTCTCCTGACAGATATTTTCATGAGAAGCTTTCTCTTCGTGCCAGGTCTATATCTTCTTCTGCCAGGCCTTCTTCTCTTAAATACTCGGCTGTGCACTTGGACAACTTGGACATGTTTGGCGTCTTCCCCAGACGAATGAGAACCGGCGATTCAAATTTCGAAGATACGTTTTATAACGCTAGTCTGGATTAATTTTACATTTTTTTAGACAAATTTAGGATTGAATTTAGAATTAGTATGTGCCAGCAATTTTCTAGTTTTAATTTGTGGAATTTTGTGTTAATGCAGATAGCGAACAAATTTTGATTGTTTCCTTTTTTTTCTGTCATTTTGTAAACCGAAAAAGATGCATTTTCAGTAAAAGCTTAATATTTGAAATTTCAACTTAAAACTATCAATTTTAAAGCAAACATAGAGCAGCTCATTTGTCAGCAAAATAGTTCACATTTCAACCAATAAAACGAATTTTTAATGTAATAGTGAAATCTTCAACGAAATAGTAGAAGAATAAATCAAAAGAGATGAATTTTGAACCAAAAATATATCACTAGACTTTTTAATTTAAATAAAATTAAATTTCAATCAAGAAGAGCTCAATTTGCATATTGGATCTTAATAATTCAGTTCGAATTTATGTGAGAAAACAAGAAAAAGGTCGTATTTTATGAAAACGGGGTAAAAAAAGGGAAATTCTCTCAAGAAAGGTCCGAAGAGAATAATAGGGTAAAGATTGTGAAGTGTGTATTTAAATGCTTTGCTTGTAAAATAAAATCACTAATTTTCATTTTTGCAAGCATTTAAAAAAATTTTATTCACATATGTGTAGACTTTTTGATACTAAAAAGTGATATTTATTGATGAATATAAATGATACAATGATAAAATCCGAAATCTCACATCCGCATCACTTCGCCGCACGCTTCGCACGCCCGGTTCTTTTCTCTCTCCATCCTTCCATTCCTCATCGCTAGGTGTCGCATTAGTACTTAAATTTCTATTCCTACATCCGGGCATCCTGACTAATCCTTCGTCCCGGATTGATTATTTGCAACATATGGTTTCATGAATTCGGCGCATGAACTTGTAGACAAAGGCCCATCGTGTAAACCTACAGACCTAACATCATACGTATCATTAGCCTTGGCCTTTTCGATTACGTAAGGACCATGATATTTCGCTTTCATTTTACGGCCAGGCCCTAGTTGAGTTCGCTTAATCGCTACAAGATCGCCCTCTTTAGACTGAGTCGGTGCACGGCGTCTGAGATTATACGAATGACGATTTTCTGCTTGAACTTTATCAATTTGTTCTTTAGCCTTCTCACGCAAATTATCTCGACTCTCTTGGAAATGCGTTTGAAGTTCCTCTCCGATAAGTTCCTTTACTTGTAAGTCAATTTCAGGTCGCATCTTTACACCAAACAACAGCTCAAAAGGCGTCATATTTATGCTTTGTTGGTAGGTAGAATTCAGGACTTGTTGCAACCTGTCCACGTGCTGATACCATTTTGAAGGATCGTTCATCGACAATTTGGTAAGAACGGCGATAATAGTCTCGTTTAGCCTCTCAACTTGACCGTTAGCTCTAGGAAGACCTGTAGTTATAGTGTGGTGCTTGACTCCTTCCGTTTTGCAGTAATTCTGGAATTCTTCAGACGTGAATGCCGTTCCACGGTCAGAGATTATCCTTGCAGGGCTACCAAATACAATCTTCTGTTTTTCCAATCTGTCAATCACTTCTTTAGATGTCGTTGATTTGGTAGGATATAACCACACGAATTTAGTAAAACCGTCAATAACTGCTAGTATGTGATGATATTTTTTGCTTGTTGTTTCAAGGGGTCCAAGGTGATCGACATGATACGTGTGGAGGGGAAGATCATCTTTAAATAATGGATGGAGAAATCCCTCCTTTTTACCTTGTTTTCTATTACCTAGAATGCAGGGGATGCAATTGGCGATAAACCTTTCTATCTTCCGTCGGATGTCTGGAATGAAATAATCTTGCTTTATGAGCTCTTCTGTCCGTTGGATTCCAAAATGTCCTCGATCATGCGCACTGCGAATGATATCATTTTGCATAGCCTTGGGAACCACCAAAACGTCTCGGCCATCCTTCTCCACATAAAGAAGTCCACTTCGCACAAAGAAATCTTTGTAAGGTTTCTCTTTCAAAATTTCGAAGATTAAGCTCGTCTCGCTGTCCTCTTGCTGCGCTCTTTTAATACGTGGAGTGGTATCATCTATTTTGAAAGTCATCACGGGATGTCGACTCAAAGCATCGACATGCTTCATCCGAACTCCGGACCGATGTTCCACCGTGTAGTCAAAATCTTCTAAAAGGGAGACCCACCTAGATACTCTGGTCACCAAGTCCTTCTTGTCCATGGTTCGCTGAAAAGCTGCACAATCTGTAATTATTTTGAACTTGATTCCCCACAGATAAATTCGAAATTTCTGAAGTCCTGAAACAATAGCTAAGACCTCTAGTTCATAGCTTGTGTAATTCTTTTCTTCTGGAGTAGTTTTTCTACTCATAAAGTGAATTGGATGCATCTGAAGATCAGCCGGAGACTTCTGCATCAATATGGCTCCGTATCCTTCTCGACTGGCATCAGTGTGTAACTCGGTTTCGTATTTTTGGTTGTAAATCATCAAAACAGGATCTGTGGCCATCATACTTTTCAACTTTTCAAAGGCTTCACTCTCGACTTCAGTAAATTGGAATTTCCTGTCTAGTTGTAAAAGATCAGACAAGGGCTTTGCGATTAGAGCATACTGAGGAACGAACTTGCGGAAATAACCGGATAACCCCAAAAAGCTTTGCACCTCCTTGGTACTGGTAGGATCCGGGTAATTAAGAATTGCCTTGACCTTGTCAGGCGACGGATAAACTTTCCCATCCTCAATCACATGTCCAAGAAATTCAATACGCCGTTTCATCAATTGAGCTTTCTTCTTATTCAATTCTAAACCGTACTCAGAAGCCGTGGCCAACACTCTCTCTAAACGCTTTAAACCTTCTTTATAATCAGGGGCAGGAATTATTATATCGTCAATGTAAATGAAACATACACCTTCTTTAATCAATAATCTAAAAACAGTATTAATAAATCTCTGAAATACAGCAGAAGCGTTACATAATCCGAACGGAGTCACTAAACATTCAAATTGACCCTCTCCTGTTACGTATGCCGTATACTTGCGACTATCTTTGTTCACCGGTACGTGGTGAAACCCATTTTTTAAATCAATCGTCGAAAAAACGCGAGCATCTTGGAGCTTATCTATCAAATCTTGAATTACTGGAAGAGGATAACGATCTCTAACTATCACGCGATTTAGTTTACGATAATCGATGCAAACTCGCGGAGTTCCGTCCTTTTTCTTTGTGACAACCACAGGACTAGCGTAATCGGATGAACAAGGCTGAACTTTGTTTTCTTCGAGCCATTGCTCGTTTTGTTTGCTTACAATTTCAGTTTCTGCTGGCGAAAACCGTCGCGGTCTTTGATAAACAGGTCTTTCATCTTTAAGAATAATTTTTAATTCAACATTCGTCGTTTTAGTTTTACAGGGAACATATTCGTCAAATAATTTTTTAGCTTCTCCGCGTACTTGAACATCAGGGATATGATTAAGATCCAATGAGGGTTCATCGACAAGGTTAATTCGAGATAAAAATACAGTAGGCTTTAATTTTGTTAATTTCACCCCATCAGGTCCGCTTTCAAGTTTCGCTTGGTGAATTACATCGTTGCCAATAATTAAATCATAATCTATCGCATCATCCGGAACTACATAGATAGTGGTAGGGAAATGATCATCGTCAATATTTACAATCGTCTGGAAAAACCCGAAAGTCTCTGTTCCCTGCTGACCAACGCCAATCACGCAAGAATTTTCTCGCCTGTAATCAGTCGGGAAATTAAACTTAGGATAAACTGAAACGCGAATTAAACAAACTTGTGCTCCGGTATCTACAAGAGAATCTACTTTAGCATCATTTATCTCGACCTGCTTTTCATGTCTATTATATGGTTTTATTTACAGGTATTAACTGATTTGTTTGACTTACCATCGGTCGACTTACATTCTCTCGATTCATGCCCAAACTCGCTACAACGAAAACATCTCTTACCGCGATCCTTAAATGGACACTCCTTAGAATCGTGACCTTTGCCACCGCAGTTGTAGCACCGTTGTACCTTGATGTTCGCTTCTTTCTTCGCTTCTGGTTGTTCTTTCTTCGTTTCCGGTTGATTTTTCTTTCCAAACTTTTCTTGAGTGGCAGTCTTCTCTTGTTTTCTTTTCCGGATCTCCTCGTAGGCTTTCATCTTCTTCTTGAATTCTTTTACAGTGTTTGCTCCGAACAGAATAGCTTTGTTTACTATTTCATCATTTATTCCATCTATGACATACTGGATAAGAGCTTCAATTTCAATTTCACCTCTGGCAGCCAACTCCTTCATAATTAGGAAATACTCCTGTACAGTCTCGTCCTTCTTCATTTTTCGCTTCGATAACATCACATGAAGTTGAGCACTGTTGATTTTGGAAGAAAACTCATCTTGAAGAGCAGACTTCAGTTTCTTCCACGTTGTTAAATTCTTTTCACTTTGAATGAATAACCTTGCCACTCCTTTAAGTGATTTCTTTGCAAAAATTAGCCTGTGCAGGTCGTCCCATTGGTATAGAGTAGCCATATCTTCGAAATCGGAAATCCACCTTTCGACAGGATAAGAGTCATTACCCTCGAAGGGTCGAATCGAATCCTCCACATCCTTGTAGTGGATAGCAAATCTAGGAGCTTGACGCCCTGTCGTTCTGTTATTATTGGAGACAACACTCACGTTACTCCCAACACTGCTACCTCTATCCTCATCTTCCTCAGCGACGTCGTCACCATAATTTTCGTCTGGATTCACACCTGCTCCGTCCTCCTCTTCATCATCGTCTTCCGCGTCGTCTTCTTGGAGAGTATTTAGGTCCATTAGCCCGTTGCAGATTCGAGCAATTAATTCTTCTTTGGTTCCGTCGTAGTCCAATCCCAAAAGGTTGCAGATAGATGTCAAATCTCTTTCGGCCATAGACTCATTTGCGAAGGCTATCTTAGCTGTGTGTTGATCAGATCCATCGGCAAACTCAAAACCACTAAAAGTGCGTAACCTTTGACGATTTCCACGATCTCCATCTTCTTGGAAAATAAATCTATGTAAGGCACGAATTTCCACTTTCGACGCAGTTTTTATCTTTTCTCGAATCGCTGAAATCTGTCCAAGAACCTCCATATTAAACTGATCGAATTTAAAGTCACCCTATATAATTTCCTTCATAGGCAGAGTCCAAATAAAGCTGAATGTTTTGTTTATATGATCGTGTTTCAGATTAAGCAGTGGGCTACACTCATATCAGCGCGTCGTAACTCGAAACGTTGCAACTCAGGCCAGAACACCACACAAATAAACACTTATGGTCGTCTCAATAGACACCATATTTTAGCACATTTCATCACCATAAAATCACAATCAAAGAAAAGCGTCGTCTTTTCTAAGATGCACGTCGTAATGTTGGCGCTTTATCTGTACACGTCGTATTTGCACTAAATTCGGCACCCAACAAAACACACGTCGTCGTTAGATCCTCGTGCACGTCGTGTTTCGCACCCGGACCTTTTGCGTCATTTCCTCGTCATCATATGTCTCGATTAGGTTTTTCTTTTCCTTTTTTGTGATCCGTTTCCACACGTTTCGACCTTGCGTAGTTTCAAAAACAGTTTTTGAACGTCTCCGAAAATCGGCTTTGTTCTCGATATGCGTCGTTATCAGTGCGAAGCGTCTCGAATTCGCGGGAGCGATTTCTACGATACACTTTTTCCCGATCACCTGCGAGATCCACGGTCACTCATCCCGGTTGAGCCCCCAAATTGTAGACTTTTTGATAGTAAAAATGATATTTATTGATGAATAGAACTGATACAATGATGAAATCCGAAATCTCACATCCGCATCACTCCCCCGCACGCTTCGCACTCCCGATTCTTTTTTCTTTCCTCATCCTTCCATTCTTCATCGCTAGGTGTCGCACTAGTATTTAAATTTCTGTTCCTACATTTTTAAGTAGCGAGATCAATTTTCTGACAAAAAAGACGAATTTTTAACGAAACACATGAATTTTCAAGTTAAAAAGATAAATTTGCAATCAAAAATTGAATAGTTAAATTTTAAGTTTAAAAAATGAATTTCCAAACAAGAAGAATTATTTCTACCAAAAAATAACTTTTTTTAACAAAATACAATCATTTTAAAACAAATATTTGAATTTTCAACTAAAAAAGATTAATTTACAATCAAAAACAGAATAATTAAATTTCCAGTCAAACCAATGAATTTTCAACCAAAGGGAATTATTTTCTACAAAAAGAAAGATCATTTTTTTACAAAATAGAAGAATTTTTAACTAAATAGTTTGAATTTACAATAAAAAAAATTAATTTAAAGTCAAAAATGGAATAGTTACATTTTCAGTTAAAGAAAATTTTCAATCAATAAAATAATCAATAAAAATAGTTGAATTTTAAACAGAAAAGGATAAATATTCAACAAAAAGTGGAATAGTTAAATTATCAGTTAAAAAAAATAATTGTCGACCAAACAAAAACGATTTTTTAACAAAAGGGTTAAATTGGTCAACAAAATAGTTTAATTTTCAACAAAAATAGTTTAATTTTCAACGAAAATAGTTTAATTATAAACCAAAAATGTACATTTTTAAGCAGCAAGATTAATTTGCTACCAAAAAGACGAAGTTTTAACGAAACACATGAATTTTCAAACAAGAAAAATTATTTCTTACAAAAAAATAACTTTTTTTTAAACAAAATATATCATTTTAAAACAAATAGTTGAATTTTCAACTAAAAAAGATTAATTGACAATCAAAAACAGAATAATTAAATTTTCAGTCAAACAAATGAATTTTCAACAAAAAGGAATTATTTTCTACAAAACAAAGATCATTTTTGAACAAAATAGAATAATTTTTAACTAAATAGTTCGAAGTTACAATAAAAAAAAATTAATTTAAAATCCAAAATGGAATAGTTACATTTTCAGTTAAAGAAAATTTTCAATCGAAAAAAACGAATTTTCAAAACAAAGAAGAATAAATTTTTAAGCTAGAAAAATAATTTTCTAAAGTATAAAAATAACATAATACA
>JAWWEA010000038.1:7520405-7532746 GCA_035222095.1 Andricus quercuspetiolicola | reverse complement strand
CTAAGCCTTCATTTACATTTTGATTTCAATTAAATTTTTCAATAAATAAAGAAATTCATCCAGGGTGTCACTAGACGGTCGCATGTCACTAATTGGTGTTTTCACCTCATACTTTAGTTC
Source organism: Andricus quercuspetiolicola (assembly GCA_035222095.1). NCBI lineage: Eukaryota > Metazoa > Arthropoda > Insecta > Hymenoptera > Cynipidae > Andricus > Andricus quercuspetiolicola. The sequence goes on along the minus strand of JAWWEA010000038.1, from coordinate 7,532,626 downwards.
ACAAAACGATAACAACAATTGCTTCTTTTACCCATTTTTTCGAAAACCGATTTTTTCCCATTTAAAACCCCATGTTAATTTCAAGCACTCGGGGGCATGGGTTAACGTGGAAAAAAGAAGGAAGAAAATAAGGATTTACTTTTTCTGGAAAACAAACAAAATGGAAAGGATCGATCACCAAAATTTGAAATTCGAATTTTTGGACCACCCTAAGCAGACACACAGTTGCCCAGAATCCAATAAAAGTGGCAAAAAGTCGATTTTTTGATGCATCTGTATAAAACTTGGTACAAAGGGGTTTTTGGAGTCGCTGATTTTGCATTTGAGGTCAAAAGTTACAAATTCAAATGGTGGATCCCATATGGCGGCCAAGACACTTAAATTTGCACACGTTTGTCGATAAAAGTTAAAAATTAAAATCAGTTCGTGAAGCGGGCAGCAAGCGTCCTCATTTAAGGGATTCGTATGAACCGGTACGGTTAGGACTTTTTTTCTGAAAAATTTTCCTTTTTTTATGTTGGCTTTGGGGTGGATTTGTGAATGATTTCTTTTAACCTTAAATTTAGCAGTTTATAAGGAAACTTCTTAACTATCTTAGAAAATTTCAGATCCTGTATGCTGGCCTCAAGTCAAATTTCAGATAATTTTGAGAATTTTTGACTCAAAAGGCCTAAGTTGTTCTTTTTTTGCACAGAAACGCTATATTGAGTATCTTTCGCGGAACTATTTTTTTTGCTCGAATTAGACACTTAAAATACACCTTTATACAAACACTAAAGTCGTTAGACCTAATAGTTTTTGCGCTAGGCATGGTAATGAACGGACTAACATTTTACCAACTGCATAAGGGTATCCTGCAGAACCCTAAAAATGATGGATCCGATTTGTCGGTCCAAATTGTTAAATTTTCACATAATTGTCTGAAACTAGGTGTATGGGTGTTTTTGGGGTCGCTGATTTTTGTTTGGATGTGAAATGTTACAAATTTAAAATGGCGGATCCAATATTGCAGACAAAGTTGTTTAATTTGTACTAGCTTTTCTAAAACTTGGTATAAAGGGGTTTTTGGAGTCTCTCATTTCCAATCTGACGTCAAAAGTTACAGATTTTCAACGATGAGTCAGTTTTAGCGGATATTTGTTTAGAAAAAGGCTAAAACTGAGTATAACGATTTATTTTTTTATTTTACTTCATCTACATTAATTAAACAAAGTGATCGGATTAATGTAATTCAAAAAACTTTTGAATAACGGATATTTTTAGAAGAAACACGAAGTCTATGGATAAAAGTATACGTCAAGTTATTTTCTCATATTTTCTTTCGCGTTCAAAGTATACATTAAAACAAATGAAAGATGAGATTGATGCTTTGAAATAGCAGATGAAACTGTCCCTCAATATTTTATTTCGACAATATACCTGAAATTAGCATATAAAAATCTGAAAAATGTAGTTTACGCAGGATCTACCGCGTTTGCACAAAGTTCAAAAGACATAAGAAACGAATTTGTGAAGTTATATCTAATAATAGAGCGCAAGATGGACATTTTATGGAATTTCTTCATGTGTCTTTTCCGGTTTAAGTTTTACGCGTTATAAAGTTTGATGTCTAATTTCGGAAAAACAATTGTTTTCACAAATTTATTTATCTTTTAATTAAGAAAGTAATTTATTATCTATTATAAGTAACTATTATAAAATTTTATTTCAATATTTAGGTCCGTGAATTTTTAATTCTAATTACAAATTCCAATATTTTACAATTTCTTTGGGAAAACTGATTTTTTCATTTATTGCAGTTTTTACAGTAGCATATGTAAAAGTGCAAAGTAACGCAAGTTTTTTTTAACTACACCTTCTAAGGGACAAAACTTTGACTTGCTCTTCTTAATATCGAGGTGATGCCGGGGAATGGACAATCATCAGAAAGTCCTTCATGGAACAAAATTTTTCGATATAAATTATACATAACAAAAATTTAATTAGAAATTATTTATAGCTGTTTTTTACCTTTTTTAATTAACTGGTTTATTTTGAAACCAAATAGGAAAACAATTTCATTTTCATTTATTATCAGATAATATATTCACATTAACATAATGCTTTAAAAATACGTAATTCAGGCTATCTAGGTTCTTAAAGTATATTGAATTCATCGAAATTTTATCCCTTGGGTTTTTTAATATTAACTTACTTTGAGATTACATTTGAACTTCCTTTACTTTGGAGCAATAGCAAATTTTTAAAGTTTGTTGAAAAAATTTTTGGATAAAAATCCATATATTATATTTCATAGATGTAACTTCACCACGAGCCTTTCGACAAGAGGTTGATCCTACAGAGCATGCGCGGAGGCAGATGGCCCGACTAGGCTTCGTAGAAGGTAATATTAACTGACTTTTTGATACCATTTGAGCTGTCCTCACTTTAGACGTAAAGTAAACTTTTAGAGTTCGTTCAAAGAATTCTTTATTTAAAAAACTATTGCAGAAGGTATGGATTCTAATAATGAATATTATTATATTATGATTTCTTTGAACTGAAAAAATATTAGGGTTCAGAAAAAAAAACAAATTTAGTTTGCTAACCATCAATATATTTTTCACGCTGAACGGCTTTGGAAAAGTTGTTAATTATTTACCTAATACATTGCATAAATAACGCAAATTGTAGCTCATAGCGAGCTGAGCGAATTTGGAGCAACAAAAAACTTCTAGCAGCAAATTTTTTCAGAAATGTGCAGTAAGTTCTGTTCGGAAAGAATAGTTAAAAATAAATTATCATTATTGAACTATGATAGTTTTATTTCGTCTGCACGGTTCGTTTTTCGCACCTCTGTAGCAACTTCTCGCGCTCACGCCAAAGACAAAGTACTGTGTATTAGTTGGAATTTACTTAAATAAAATGTTAAATCCAGATTTTTTTTTTAAATTACCTCTTATTGGTAGGGCATATAAAGTTGAAAGAAAAAGTAGAAAAAACACCAAACACATAACATTACGAGCACATAGTGCATTGTATTGTTTTGTTTGACTTTGATGTTTGTATACTTACTGATGCATGTCAGGTTTTTGTTCAATTGCACAATAATAATTGAAATTTATCTTTTACAGATTATTTCATATCGTTGTACCTTCAATTTCGACGAACATATAAATGGGTTGGAAATATAAATACATGATTTATGCAATGTATGAGGTAAAAATTTACATCCATAGTTTAGGCAAAAAATTGCATTAGTTGTTGATTCTACCGGCCATAGAACATTATGAAAATATGCCATGATGATTTCTCTTGAAAGTATCCTAAGAATTAGCTAAATTACAGTGAGATAAAGTAAAAAAATGTTTGTTTTTCCTTAAACGGGGTTTTCGTAAATACTTCGAAAATGGAAAAAGCAAAAACTTGTTAGCCTAGAAAAAAGATGCAGAATTACACGTTTGATTAAAATTTGAAACATATTTGAAAAGTGTCCAGAGGCCAAATACGTTCAGCGACAAAAATTTATAGGCGATTATAGAACACGGGCCTTCAATTATTAGTGAATAGAGTCAGGATTAAGCACAATTCATTAGTTCTAAGGGTAGAAATTTTGTAACAATAAAATAATTAGTAACTATATTTTTTTTACAGAATCATCAGAAGATATTGAAAAAACTTTTAAAACTGGGTATATTCTTCGGCATGCATCTCCCGATCCGATTGGATTCTACAGGAAAAGTAAAAAAGCATTTTTTACGGTAAAACAAATAGAAGAAGGTAATTTAAAAGCTGAAATAAAATCCAAAATCAATATTAATGAACCCAAAACCGTCCTCTGGAGCCGCCCCCGATAGAAAATCCATATATCAAAAATGATAGTTCAGTGATTTGATAAAAGATTTGAGAAAATTGTATAAACTCATTTTATTAGATTTTAATGAGCGTTCATTATGATCTCAATCGTTCCCCACAATATTCATAATAAGTTATTGAATAATTGGAAATGTTCAGTAGCACTCAGAGAAATTTCGACTTCTATCAGAAGGGTGATTCTTGACACAAATGAAATTTTGTCTTAAATTTAACGTTGACAGAAATTTTGTTTATATCAAAAAGAATCTTTCATTAATAAACATTGGCCTTTTGCAAAAAACTTCAACAAATCTTCCAGCCAATTACTCCTGCTTGTATAAAAAATATATTCAAGTGTTTAAAAATAAAACAGGCAAAATGGAGATGCTTCTGTTTCAAAACAACTGTTTCTCCGTGTGAGTAATTGCAAAATGCTAGTACGAATTTCTTTGTTTCGTCGAAATGATTTTTGGATACAATACAAATTTTTATTTTATTTAAAATCAATTTCCTCGTTCGTATTTTATTTTTGTTTAATTGAAAAAAGCTATGTTGAAGAAGCTGTTTCTTTAATAAAAAAAAAATTTCTGAGTGATTCCGTAATTTAGAGTCTCTCTTATGTCTTCCATTTTCGACACTGATCAATTTTGAAGAAAGTTCGACACATTGATTAATTTTGAATTTTTGTAGTTTAAAATCATGAAACATTTTAAAGATTCATATTGAAAAACCGTCCAATTTTGAAGATGTATAAATGAAAATTGTTAAATTTAGATGATTTTGAAGATCAAAAGTTTGATAGGTTTATCGAGATAAGCCTCTGGTTATAAATTAGGCCGTGGCTACGTGTATGTAAATTTCGGTACGAATAGTTTGATTTTTTCGGTACAAATAAGGGGAGCTGGAAAAGGGGCTATTTGTGCCAAAATTTCGGCACGTATAGATTGATTTTTTCGGTACGCGTAGACACTTCCTATAAATTATCCAGATTAAGAAAATTTTGAATGTGCAACATCAGAAATACAGATTTTCCACTCGTCAAGCTTGAAAATTGTAAACATTTTCATTACTAAATTTTCAATCTGAAAAACTAAAAAATAAATAAAACTACATAATTGAAAATTATTACCTTATTTTCATGTGAAACGAATGTTATTTCAAAAACTTTTTGGAATGGTTCAATTTTGAAGATATGAAGTTCAGAATGATTCAATTTCAAAGATTTGCAATTTGAAATACCTAAGCTTTTAAGATTAACAATTGAATATTCATTAGTTTTTAAATTTTTTAGTTTAAAATGATGTAACTCAGAACGTTTTTCTGTATATGTATTGGCTCAATTATATATATATGGCTCAATTTTGAATACTTTCAATAGAAAATTGGTAAATTTTTGAATTTGCAGTTGAAGATTCTCCAATTTTAAGGCTGTATAAATCAATATTCTTAAGCTTTGTAAGATTTTGGAGAACAAAAGGCAAGAGTTTTGAATTCTAATTCTTGCACATTGAGGAAATTCAAAATGTAAGTCAGCAGAATAACGACATTTTGAATTATAAAACTTAAAACTTGTATCATTTCCCATTGCACTTCTTCAAAATTGAAAACGTTTGCATTTAACAGATTTACAGTTGAAAACTCTTTGATTTTAAAGCTGTACAAACAAAAATTCTTTGCGATTATTTTGAGGATCAAAAGTTTCGGAGTTTTATTGACATAAGTTTTTAATTACAAACTATTATCCAAACTAAGAAAATTTGAAATGTATATAATCAGAGTTACAGGTTTTACAATTACTTAGCTTAAAGATGGAAAAAAATTTCATTGGTAACTTTCAAAATTAACCATTGAAAAAAAATATATAGAAATAAAAACTATTATTTAATTTTTAAGTTTCATATGTCAAACGTACGTAATTCTGAACACTCTTGAGAATAGTTCAATTTTATAGATATACAATTGAATATTCTTCAATTTTATTTATTATATCGTTAAACCATAACCTCATTCGGATTAGCATGACTCACTCGATGTGGAAGGGAGTAATGTGGGACGAGGGGGTATAAGTTTTTTATACTTGAATTTTCAAGTTTCACCATTGAATAATCATTAATCTGTAAAGCTTTCATTTCAAAATTATGTAATTGAGAACGTTTTTTTTTTTTAATATGTGACTTAATTTTAAAGAACAATAATGGAAATTTCTTCAATTTTCAAATTTGCAATTAAAGATACTTCAATTGTCAAGATGTAAAAGTCAATATCCTTAAACTTTGCATAATTCTGAAGATCAAAAACACTTCAATTTGACTTAGATTTTAATGATGTACGATGAGAAATTATTATTTTCTAACGATATGCGTTTCATAATTTTGATTATTCAAGCTTCACAAATCAAGATTCATCAGTTTAAAATATTTATATATAATTTAAAATAATATTGTTAATGTGGGAAATAACCTTTCCCAAATACGCCTATCTATAAATAAGGGCGACAGCCACATCTGTTTTCCGCCACTGGCAGCTTTCTCTGTAGTTTTCCATGACGGACCTAAGGGCCCAATAACTGTAAGAAGAGGGGGCGCTGGTCAACGCTCACCCTGCGAAGGCGCGGCCCTCGCGTCGACTCCACTCGTCATTACAATCCTGTAGCTTTCCAAATAAACACCTCTTCAAAATGTACTCTTGCCTTTCCCTGTTTAAATTTATTTTCACGCCCTACTGACCACAGATTCAGAAGTGGGATAGAGGCTCGCGAACTTTTTAATTATTGCTATGTGCAATTTTCGGATTTTTCGCGCTTTATGCAGTTAAAAACTTTTATGTGACTTACGGTGACTTGTGAGGATTGTGTGCTAAGTACTCTGCTGTGTGCAAACCTTGAGCGCAGTTCTGTGTGAGATATTTCTGCTTTGTCCGAAATATTCTTAAAAATTTTGTGAAACTTAGGCTGTGTGCCTAAAAATTTATGTGCTTTGTGCAACGTTTTAAGAGGCTGCGCGCCTAACAGTTATGTGCTCGGTGCAACTGTTCGAGCGGCTGCCTGCCCAACATTTGTGATTTTTGCAACATTTAAAATTATTCTGCTTGGTGCAGGATGTTTTGAATTTCTAGTCTCGATCGAAACGGCAGGGACTAAAGTGGAGATAATTCAGAGGTTATCGGAGGCTAATCCAAATTTTTGGGAAAACGTTACCGAAGATGAGGAACATTTGGAAACATCAGAAGATCCACCTCTAGGCGATAATGCAGGCAACTTAAATCTCAGCAGCAGAGCCACAAATTCAATCCTTCCGGATGTATCGCACCTACAACGAGAACTTGACCTTGTACGACGGGAAAGAGAGTTACTCCAGAGAGAGAATGAATTCTTGAGAAGATCGAGGACACAGTCTAGCAACAGCCTCACAAGTCAACGTTCAACATCCTCTAGCAACGTTAGCTTGAAAGCCATCGGTGATCTACTAAGTGAATTCGCTGGAGATGATAATTCTTTCGACACCTGGGTTAAAAAACTTGATTTAGTGCGGGAAAATTTTTCACTCGACGATAACGCATTAAAAATTTTAATTAGCTCAAAGTTGAAAGGACGAGCTTTGAGTTGGTTTCACTCGAAACCAGATCACATTATGTTAAGTGTGAATCATCTGACAGAACAGATAAAAACAATGTTTGATCAACGTCCAAACAAATTATCTTTACGACGAGAATTTGAGAAAAGAAAATGAAGTGCAAACGAGCCGTTCAGTGATTATCACCACGATAAAGTTATTTTGGCGAACAAAGTACCGATACCGGACGAGGAAACGGTCGATTACATCGTGGATGGTATTCCTGACATTAGAATACGCAATCAGGCTAGAATGCATTGCTTTAGGACATCTGCTGATCTATTAAAAGCTTTTGAAAAAATTATGCTACCAAAGTCTAATGAAAATAATCGAGCACCGAAGGTGGTAGAAGCGAAATCGCTTACGAGTAAGAGACAAGGACGAGGAGCAGCATCAGATTCGCGGAGAGACAGCTTACGGTGCTTCAACTGTAACATCGCAGGTCACGTTGCATCTGAATGCAGAAAGGAGAAAAGAGAAAGAGGATCCTGTTACGAGTGTGCTAACACTAGACATCAGATTAAGGATTGCCCAAAACGGACTACGAAGACAGAAAAAACAACGCATCTAATCCAGGCAGCATCTACCGGCAGAGAATCAGCTCATCCTGTTCCCGGTCCATCAGAAAACGATAAGTCTCTAGATTTAAGATTAGATTCAGCTTTAAAACCACCGTACATTTTACCTTTAGAATTTTCTGCGAAAGATAACGATACGCCGGTGCATCACAGAAATCGCATTATGGCCATGGTCGATTCGGGCTCACCAATTAGTCTGATTAAAACTAAATTCATTCCACCTAGTACACACTATCCTGTACCAAGTGATAACGATTTTTTCGGCATTAATAGTTCACAGTTAAAAATACTAGGAGTTTTTAAGACAAAAGCAGAAATAGAAATTATCAAAACTGAAATTCGTTTTGCATTGGTGCCCAAAGAAATCATAGCGCATGACGCATTATTAGGGAGGGATTTCACGTCTCGTAAAGATATGAGAGAAATTATTATTAAAGCTATGCAGTTAGAAGGAGGAAAGATGTAGATTTCGTCCGTTCGCTAATGCAAATCAGTTTGGTAGATTGTCAATTTAAAGATAACGTTTTAGACATTAACTCCGATGTTCCTCACGATATAATACAAAAAATTAGAGAAATTTATCAAACAGAATACGGTTCAAAGCCGGCGCTAGATAAACCCGAATCTGAGCCAGAAATGACCATTAACTTAAAATATGAACAGACAATTAGTTTTCGGCCAAGAAGATTATCTTTTACAGACAAAGAAAAGTTATGCTCTCTTTTAGACGAATTAATAAAAAATGAATCGATTAGGCCTAGTAACTCACCTTACGCGAGTCCCATTGTTTTAACAAAGAAAAAGAATGATGAAATCCGTCTGTGCATCGACTATAGAGAGTTGAATAAAATTACAATCAAGGATAACTTTCCGACGCTTTTAATGGAAGATCACTTAGATCGGTTAAAGAATAAGAAATATTTCAGCAAATTAGACTTGAAAAACGGATTTCATCACGTCAAAATGGCTGATTCTTCAATAAAGTACACCTCCTTTGTTACCCCGATATGACAGTACGAATATCTTAAAATGCCATTCGGGTTGACGAATGTACCTCGCATTTTCCAGCGATATTTAAGCAGCATTTCCGACAAAATGATTAGAGCAGGAAAAATCTTATTATATCTAGACGATATCCTTATTGCGACGGAAAATATTGAAGAGCATTTAAGCATTTTGACCGATGTATTCCAGATCGCTCATCGCAACAATTTAAAATTTCGTCTAGACAAATGCTCGTTCATGTATACAGAGATCACCTATCTCGGATATTTGATAAACAAAAACGGTATTAGCCCGAGTACCGAAAATGTAGAAGCGATTCTAAATTACTCGACACCTCAAAACGTGAAAGAAGTACAACGATTTCTTGGCATTGCAGGTTTTTTTAGACGATTTGTGCAAAATTTTTCAGTTATTGCGAAACCTCTTTATGACATTTTGAAAAAAGATACAAAATTCAAATTTTGTCCAGAGGAAAATGAAGCGTTTGAAACATTAAAGAAAAAATTAACTTCGTACCCGATTTTAGCAGTTTATTCACCTCATTTAGAAACCGAACTCCACTGCGATGCAAGCGCAACTGGTTTCGGCGCAATTCTTATGCAAAAACAGAAGAATGGGTTTTTTCAGCCAGTTTCCTATTTTAATCATCGAACAACACCGACCGAATCAAAATATCACAGTTTCGAACTGGAATGTCCAGCATCAGTTTACGGGATTAAGCGCTTCCACGTGTATTTATATGGAATAGAATTTAAAATTATCACAGATTGCGACAGTTTTAACCTCACTTTGAAAAAACAAAACGTGAATCCACGAATCCAAAGGTGGGCAATGTTTTTGCAAAATTACAAATACACAATTCAACATCGGCCCGGCAAAAGAATGGAACACGTGGATGCTCTTAGTCGCTGTCACAGCATTTTAATCCTTGAAGCGAACACTTTCGAACAAGTGTTATCAATTAAGCAAGATCAAGACGCGGAAATTACAAAAATTAGAGAAAAGTTAAAAGAGTCGGAGGACAAATTCTTCGAATTACGCGACGGACTCATTTACAGAAAATATAAAAACGATAAACTATTCTTTTATGTACCAGAATCGATGATTACTAACGTCATACGCACGTGTCACGACGACTTAGGCCACGTAGGATTCGATAAAGTAGTGCAAAAAATTACGACAGTCAACTGGTTTCCGAAGCTAAGAGACAAAATTAAAGAACATATTGCGAATTGTTTGAAATGTACCGAGTTTTCTACAAAAAGAGGTAAAAAGGAAGGCTATTTGCATAACATTCCGAAAAAGGAAGTCCCTTTCGACACGATTCATATTGATCATTACGGTCCATTAGAAAAAACTGGAAAAGGTTTCAGGCATATTTTCTCCGTTATGGACGCTTTTACGAAATTTATCCGATTATATCCGTGCAAATCAACGAAGACCGAAGAAGTAATCGGACACTTAAGAAAATATTTTCGCGATTATGGCACGCCAAAACGAGTAATCAGTGACAGAGGGTCATCATTTACATCAGGGCAATTCAATGATTTTCTGGGAGAAAGGTCGCTTAAACACGTAAAAATTGCAGTAGATACACCGCGCGCTAACGGCCAAGTTGAAAGATTCAACGAAGATTTGACACCCATCTTATCTAAATTAAGCGGCAGCCCAGATAAATGGGACACAGTTCTAGAAAAAGTAGAATTCTCAATCAACAATACAGTTTGTCGATCAACCGGCGAATTACCAAGCAGATTACTGTTCGGCGTTAGTCAATTAGGAGATGTTAACGACATCAGCAGAATATTTTCAGAATCGATGTCACAGGACGATAGAAATTTTGAAGAAATAAGAAATTCTGCATCAGAGAAAATTGTAAAATGCCAAGAATACAACGAGCGTGCGTACAATAAAAAGCATAAAGAGGAAACTCTTTACAAAGAAGGAGACTATGTAATGATTTTAAACTGCGACTCGACATTCGGCGTTAACAAAAAACTAAGCCCTGCTTTCAAAGGACCTTATGTTGTTAAGAAGGTCCTTGAACATGATCAGTACATTGTAGGCGACATCGAGGGTTTCCAGTTAACGCAAATACCTTTTAACGGAACCATAGGACCCGAACAGATGAAACACTGGGTCCGTCAGGTCAATTCTCCTTAGATCACTACGTGACAGAGCATGAATTGCTAAGATTTTAGGTTCAAGAAATTTACTGTATTTATACATTTTCGTTTATGGTCCGGTTAATGGCCGAGACGGACAAATTGTCAGAATGGCCGAGCTGTGGGAAATAACCTTTCCCAACTACGTCTATCTATAAATAAGGGCGACAGCCACATCTGTTTTCCGCCACTGGCAGCTTTCTCTGTAGTTTTCCACGACGGATCTAAGCGCCCAATAACTGTAAGAAGAGGGGGTGCTGGTCAACGCTCACCCGGAGAAGGCGCGACCCTCTCGTTGACTCCACTCGTCATTACAATCCTGTAGCTGTGTACCAGATTCATCTGATCCTTTACTTCGTCGTCGGGAGCTTCGATGCTGGCGCAGTGGTCAAAAGTTATTACCTCTTTCGTAAAACGAGTATGATGCTAATATTTAATCTCAAATATACATTCGTTCACATTCATCACACTAGTCTCGACATTTTATTTATTGAAAGAATTCAAAAAAAAATCATCAGTAAAGATCTTTTTTTTCATGCCGACTTGCCCGACTGTTGCTTTCCAATCTTTTCCTCCAAATATATTTTATTTCTCAATTGAAATATATTTGCTTTTGATCTCAGATATTTCAAATTGTAAAACCGCGCATTTCATGGCACCGACGGTGCTGTTCGTAGCGGCAGAATGCGAATTATATCCGCTCATTACATAGTGTAGGATTTGAAAAGGTAAACACGTTGTCTAACCTCAAAGTCTTAACTGGTCTCAACGAACCGAATCGTGAAGTGGTCGATATGTAATATCTGTGATATTTAAATAAAAGAAATGCAAAAATGCCGCGTGTTTTTGCCGTACCAAATTGCAAAATAAATAGTTCAATATTTAAAGGCAAGAGATCAACTTTTAAAGTGACAAGTGATCTTGTTGTCCAGAGAGAATGGGAATCGTGTGTCCCCAGCGTGAATCTTTTTCTTTCAAAGGCACGTATTCGCGAATTTCATTTTCCGGAGAACGATATTATCAGAAAG
>JAWWEA010000038.1:7016635-7034201 GCA_035222095.1 Andricus quercuspetiolicola | reverse complement strand
CGCTATTACTCAAGGTACCGAACAATGATTTTGATATATCACCTACAAAGTTGGCTAACCCTCTCTTATTCCTCTTGGGTTTTCCAAGTAGTTTACTAAGGATATCTTCTTTTTGCTGTAGTCTTCTCAGACGTAATTCTATGATGTTTATTTCATGTGCCTCGTTACAACCACGATTGCACACTTGACCGGCCAATTGTATGCTTTTCCTGATGCTGTAGAGTCTTTCTTGGGTATTTGTTAAGTTGACTCCAACTATTAGAGTCCAAGTGTCGTGATAGAAATGTACTTTTCCTATATCTTCAATGTAGAGATTGCCAAAGAGCGTTGTCATAGTTAAGTTGGCTGTTATGGTGTGTAGGAGACCAAAAAGGAAGATGAGCAGCATTTCTGTAATTAATCATAATAAGGCATTAGCTCGTTGGTATGAATTCTTATTCGTTCATTATTAAAAAGAATAATATAATTATTATTATCTAGTTTCTCAAGTATTACTGCTGGTCCTTTCCAGCTAGGTGCTAACTTGTCCTTACAGTGATTGACTAGTTTGACTAGATCACCGGATTCGTATATTCCTTGAGGTAATGCTATGCGTGAATCTTGTATTCTTTTATATTTTTCCTTTTGTACCTGAATTCTTTCTTTGGCTTTTCTGAGGTATTCTTCATGTCTTTCTTTCCAAAGTTGTATTAGGTCATCATATCGCAGGCTGGGTGTAGTTGCTAATGAAGATGGTAGATTGGCGTCGGTTCGGCCAAAAGTTGCTTGAAAAGGTGATATTCCGATTCCTTCATGTTTAGTAGTATTGTATGCAAAAGTGATGATTTTTATAACTTTGTCCCATTCACTCCGTGTGTCTTCTAGGCATGTTTTAATGAGATCTTTAAGCGTAGAATGCACTCTTTCTAAGCTACCGTTGCTTTGCGGATGGTAGGTGGTGGTTTTTATGTGTTTTATTTGGAAGAGGTTTTCAAAATTTTGAATGAGTTCTGAAACAAAATTAACTCCTTGGTCGGTTAAGATATTTTTGGGAGCTCCGAATATGTAGATGAAATGATCGAATAGTCCTTCTATTATCGATTCACTTTCAGCATTCTTCAGTGGGATAAGCATCAAGTATTTCGTTAACTGGTCTTGTATGCTAAGTATGTATTCGTTGCCTGAGGTAGTGATAGGTAACGGGCCGAATATGTCCATAGCTATTTTGTCGTTGGGTTCGACAGGTGTGTCAGGTATAATAGCCTTGGCCCTTCTCTTTATTCTGGTTGTCTTTTGTAACTGACATACTGGGCATTTTTTTACAAACTTTATCACATCGTTTTCCATTCCTTTCCATTCACCCAATTGTCTTGCTTTGTCTATTGTTTTGTTTTCACCGAAGTGTTGGTTCATTACAGAACCGTGTGCTTCCTTTATTATGTCCTCTTTTTCTGCTGCCGTTAATTCGGATTGAGGTGAATAACAAACGTGAAAGTTGAGAGTTTCTTCTTGATTGCTTAAGAAATTGAGTAATGTTTCCAACCGAATCTTTTCTATGGGTGTAATTGTGGGATCAATGAAATGGAGGCGTACAATGCTCAATCGTCTATCTTTGAATCCATTGATGATCTCTTGTAGCTTGGTTAACCATATTCTTTCGTCGTAAGGAGGGAGTATTTCTATGGTCTTGTCTTCAGAGGATCTTTTTTGTATTTTTTTCCACAGTTTTCCTCCTGCATTAGCTTTCTTTATTACTCTAGTGAGAGTTCTATTAGTCACCCAACGTAGGTATACTTGGTATAGATTTCTATCATAGTTAAGATCTTCATGATCCCTTATTGGTGGAAATGTGTCAATACTTTGTTCCTTGTTTGATTCTATTTGATTGGAAGTTCCTGGTTCTGTATTGTCTTGACTTTCATAGATTTTTTCTTGTTCTGTTACGAGTGGAGGAGTGTTGAGATCTTCTCCTCTTGTTGGAAGTACTTCTTCTATGTCTGGCAGAAGGTTCTCTAAATCGTCGGTATTTATCCCGCTCAAATCTAGGGCTGTTTGCAGAGTGTCTTCCGTTTCTTGCAAAGGGAATAATCGTGATAAGCAATCTGCGACTTTATTTTCTTTCCCTTTAATATACTCTATCTCTTTGTAAGTGTATTCTTCTAGTCGTAATCGCCATCGCAAGAGTCTAGAGGAGGGATTTTTTACGTTGTGTAACCATTTCAATGCTTGATGATCTGTTTGTATAATGAATACTCTTCCTAGGAGATATTGGCGAAGTCGTTGAGTAGCCCATACGATTGCTAGTAACTCTTTTTCAGTGGTGGAATAGTTTTGTTCTGCCCCATTAAGGGTTCGTGATATAAAACAGCAAGGGTGTCCTTCTTGTGATAGTACTGCTCCAAGTCCCACGTTCGATGCATCAGTAGTTAGTGTGAATTCTTTATCATAGTCTGGATATTTTAATACAGGTGCTTTGCAGAGTAATTCTTTTAATTGTTCAAAGGCTTCAGTATGCTTATTCATCCAGACAAATTTAATGTTCTTTTTTGTTAGCTCAGTTAGCGGTTTAGCTATATGAGAGAAATTTTTAATGAATTTACGGTAGTATCCGGCTAACCCCAGAAATGATTGTATGTCAGTCACATTCCTTGGTTGCTTAAAGTTTTTTACAGCTTGTATTTTAGCGGGATTGGGTTTTACTCCTTCGGCTGTTATTAAATGTCCTAGGTATTCTAATTCTGGCCGTAAATATTCACATTTATCGGGTTGTAGTTTTAATCCTGTTTGGTGTAGCCGTTCTAATAAGAGTTTTAAATTGTTATTATGCTCTTGTAAAGTGTGTCCAAAGACGACAATGTCATCCAAGTAGACAAAGCAGTGTTTTCCTACTAATCCTCTTAGCGCGTTATCCATCATGCGCTGGAAAGTGGCGGGTGCATTTTTTAATCCGAACGGCATTCGTGTAAATTCGAAATGGCCGTTTGGTGTGGAAAAAGCAGTATATTTTATTGAGTTTTCAGCCATAGGGATTTGATGGAAACCGCTGCTTAGATCGAATGCAGAGAAAAATTTAGCTTCGCCCAGGTGATTGAGTATATCATCGATGATGGGTAAAGGATAGGCGTCTTGATCTGTGTCTTCGTTGATCTTTCGGTAATCAATAACTATTCGCCATTTCTTTTTCCCTGAAGCGTCTGCTTTTTTGGGCACTACCCATATAGGAGAATTAAAAGGACTGTTGCTTTCTCGTATAACACCTTTGTTAAATAAATCGTTCATTTGTTTTTCCACTTCCTCTTTGTGACATTCTGGTGGTCTATAAGATTTAATGTTGATAATTTTCCCAGTCTTCAATACTATCTCATGTTCAGTTAAAGTGGTACACGGTAATGGATCATTATCCAGAGTGTAGACGTCACTATATAATGATATGATTTTCCATATTGTATCAGCCACTTGATCTTCTACGTGATCTAGTCTTGTTTTTGTTAGGAGATTTTTTATCCGATTATTATTGGATTGTTGTGCCAGTTTTATCTGTTCTTCCGAAATTTTTGTTATCCTGTCAATTGGGGTATAATTTGGTAATTTTATTTGCAAAGGTTGTTTGTCATAATTGTTAAAAGGTAGCGTTATAGCTCCTCCTTGAATGCGGTATATTCCATCGGGGACATGGTCGTCGTCTTCTATCCAAATGTCTTGATCTTCGACTGGTGCTTTTACTTTCACTTTGCTCACCTGTGCTGAGTGTGGGGAGATATATTCACCGTCGTCGATTAAAGGTATCTTTTTGTTATCGATGATGAGGTAACTCGGTGTGATTGAATATCTATTGTATCTTCGGAAGAAAGGTAATCCAATGATTCCGTCTTCGGGTAACGGGAAGTTATCTTCAACTATATGAAATAGATGTCTTTTATTAAAATAATCTAGATAAATTGCCTCATTGGACAGGTGTTTGTCATTTCCCATTAAAAAACCTTTTTTCATTTTAGTTATTGTCACATCTTGTCGAGGTATAGAGTTTCTTTTTATCAGATTGATCGAGGAACCTGAATCGACTAATAGTCGGTAAGGTGTTCCGTCGTGTTTTCTTCCAGGGACTGATTGTAATCGTCCATGGACTGCTGAAACTCTGCCGTATCCTCGTATTGGGTTTGGTCGCTCATTTCTTCTTCTGTCATTTGTTCGAAGAAGATTGTTTCCCCGTCCTCCTGAATATTCCTTACTTGAGGGGGTCTGTTGCCATACTGCCCTATCGAAAAATTTGTGTTCTTCGAGTGGCATTGAGCTGCAAAGTGTCCTAGCTTGCCGCATTTGTGGCAGCTTTGCTTACTTTTGTCAAATGGTACCCGTGAAACAGGTTGTGCGGGCGTTGACCCTACGGTAGGACCGTTTGGTCTTGGTGTGAATTGCCTCGTAGGCAGTGATACGTTGGGACGCGTAGGTAGTCTAAGTGAAGGGCCGTTGCGTGTAGGTATGTTTGGTTGGGCTTCTCTCAGCCACATTTCCATTTCAATGGCGTTATTCTGTGCCTCTGTAAGGTCACTAGGTTTCTGTGCTTTCACTTGAAGTCCTATTTCTCGTCTCAGATTTAGTAAGTATTTCTTTAAACATTCTTCTTTTTCGATCTCTATTGCGAGATTGCGTTTTGTCGGTCCGCTATGGGAAGCTTGTACGGCGTAATTTAGGTCGTTGAATATTTGTCTGAAACGCATGTTGAAGTTTTGTGTAGTCTCTGTCGGTCCTTGTTTGCAACTATCAATTTTGCTACGTAAAGCACTTACGGAACCCATTTGTTTTAGATTGGAACGTAATGCCTCGTATAGTTTGTTAAAATCACGAATACGAGTGTATCTCAGGCATTTTTCTGCCTGATGCGTGATTTTTTCGGCTAAAATAAAGTCCAATAATAATTCGGGTTGTGAACACCTTTTGTGTGCTCTTTTTACTGTTTTTATGAAGTCTTCGACTCCCATATCATCTTGTCCGTTTATTGGTTTAATTGTACGGATTAAATCTTTGGCAGGAATAGTGTTTATTACTGGGGGTGTTTGGTTTAGAGAATAAGTATTTTCGTTGTTTATTGATTGTTTAGTGCATCTACTTTCACCATTAACATTTGTGGTTGGTGATAAGTGAAAGTAATCTTCGTCTTCTTCGGAACTGTCGGTGTCTATGTCGTTAGCCCTTTCTAACGACTCTCGCTTTCGAAAGGTCGATAATGGGCGTGACCTAGAATCCTGTTTGAATCCATCGAAGCTGGGTATTCTATTTTCATTTTCTAACGGCTTGTACTGGGATGCTGTATTAGGAAATTGATTGTGTTTTACTGTTTCGTCATGTTGACCTTCTTTGTCAGTTTCGACATTAGGGACTAATCCGGCTGCTTGACCTAGTCTTCCTATTTCCTGTATTCTATTTTCATTCTCTTTTACCAGTATCGAAATGTTAAGCTTTATGCTGGACAGTTCTGTTAACATTGTTTGTAACATTTGTTCCATTTTGTTGGGAATGGGTGAATTTACTTGGGACATGTTTTTTGCGGAGGTAAAATGAGTTTTCGTTATAGAGTTTTCGTCACTGTCAGTATCAGTCTGAGAGTTGTAAGTCCCTAAATTTTCCCTATATTCGTTGAACGCCAGTGTGCTTATTAAATAAATTGTCTTGTGACGGGTGTTTCAGTGTCGCGTTTTTTGTAGTGTGTTTATTACTTTGATATTCGCCGACTAGTTGCTACAAACTAATCAACCATACCAAAGTACCGCAGTAATTTGTTGACGGTGAGATGTCTGGAGTGCAAGGACTATCTCAACGTAAACCAATAAACTTGACCCCACCGGAAATAGAATCGATTTGGATTCGATTTCCGTCGCCTTCCTCAGTCCACAAAGGGGATTTATACTCTTATCGGTTTAACTAAATTCTAAGTGTATCTTTTATGCTTACTTATGACTTCGTAGTTGGCAGTTGCTGTGAATATCGTAGATCTCTGGATGTTTCTTGCGTTTCTGGAATTTCTTCGCTTCTTCTTCTGAGGCTTATCACCCTGTTTGGCGTGCTCTAGGTCTTACCGTCTATGTGACGAGCCCTCTTCTATTTTGTCAAGATTTCAGCGCGGTAACTTTTCGTATCATAGGAGCTACTCGGTTCACTCTCTAATAAGTTACTCACTTACTTTCTGACTTGTTTATTGGACTATGCCGTAGCGATAGTCTGAAATTATTTGTTATAAAAAGTCGTGGACTTCTGAGTTTTCAGTATGGTAACTTTTCGTAATATAGGAGCTACTCAGTTCACTCTCTAATAAGTTACCTACTTACTGGCTTACTTTATCGGGCTATGCCGTAGCGATAGTCCGGAGTTTCTCTGTTTTTTCCAGGAATCGTAATTCCTTGTTTTAGGTTAATTTCTTTCCTCTGGTTCTTTATATCAAAGATAGTGCAAGTTTGACTCTGACGGGCGACCGTAGAAGCCGAGTCGTTTTGACACTATCCTGGCAGGATCGCCAAAAATGTAATGGTCCAGAAATAAATTAATGTTTTTTAAAAAGGCGCTGTACACAAAGTACAGCGTTTTATTTATTCAAACCAACAAAGTACAAGGGCAACAGTATAACTGCCTAAATCTAGTCGTGGTAGCGCTTATATAGTTCCCTTTCTAATGTTTTAAGTAGGACGTCCTAATATTTGGGTGGGCCGTTAGTGACCTCGTTACAGACTAATATTTACTGTACATTTACCTATTAGATAAAGAGAGAAGGAAAGTATGCGTCATTATTGCACCATATCGTGATATTTGTATACAACTGATTTTTCTAATGAATTACTCAATCGCATTATTAGGATCAATAGTATAAGTGTGATGGTCCAGAAATAAATTAATGTTTTTTTTAAAAAGTCGCTGTACACTGTTGCTGTGACTGTTGCTTTCTCGTATAACACCTTTGTTAAACAAATCGTTCAACTGTTTTTCAACTTCCTCTTTGTGACATTCTGGTGGTCTGTAGGATTGTAACTGTCCGAAATAGAATAGGTATTTTTTTTAAAAGACGCTGTACACAGAGTACAGCGTTTACTTTATTAAAAACCAGCAAGGTACAAGGGCAACAGTATAACTGCCTAAATCTAGTCGCGGTAGCGCTTATATAGTACCCTTTCTAATGTTTAAGTAGGTCGTCCTAATATTTAGGTGGGCCGTTAGTGACCTCGTTACACCCCCGTTCCTAGAATGTATTTAGTCCTCTAAATACGAAGATTATAATTTTTCTTATTACTAAATTTTATAAACTTATTTATTTCGAAGATTACATGTTTCGCTTTAAAGATTACAAAGTTTGCTTATGACTAGGGTTACTACAGGTCTTGGTTGGAAAAACGGACTATACGATTTTTCAATAAGGGTTCTTCAGTAGGTATATTTGTATATGCTACCATATGTGGAATTGCATTCGTATTTACTTTCGTTTTAACGCAGAAAAAACATATTTTCGAAGGTATACATGTTTTTAATAGGTCGAGAACTCCACATTTATGGAATAAATAGAATGTAATCAGGGTTATAGCAAAATATCCTAAATATTTCAACCATTCTAATGATTTTTCGGTCCAAGTGTGTATACGCCTATGAGAACTTATTTTATTAAGCATATTTTCCGTATCGTCGAGGCTTAACCGTGCACGTACCAATTCCTCATTGTCTAATTGTTGTGGTAATTGTATCAGTCTGTCTTTTAACATTTCTAGTTCGGCTCTATCGAAATTGAGTTCGTAAGTTACATTTAAAGTAATAATTTTGTTAAAAGATCGGGAGTTTGGTAAACTAAGATCGATATTACCGGAATGTAATTTACACCCTGCTCCGGTAAATAATGTTGCGCGTTTTATTTTTATTGTTTTCAATTCATTAGGACATAACACATCAATTTCTAATTCGCTGGTTGGTATTATTATATATCCGTTTTTTACAAATATATACGTTTCCTTATGTAAAAGGTAAGGTGATTTGTTGCATTTAACTTTCGCATAACGTTTAAGCAAGGAGGAATCGCAGCTATTCGTGTCTCTTAATTTATAAATAGGTTGTTTTCTTTCACATATTTTATAATCGTCGATTTGTTTACATTCGTTTAATAATCTTATATCAGTAGGTGAGAATGAGTCCTGATAACTAATGAGATATTCATGGTCCGGTATAATTGCTAAAAAGGTTTCGAGTATGCGTTCGGGTAGAGGTATAATTCGCTTAATGATGCCTTCTTCTTTTTCCAAAACTGGTATTTTGACTATATATGTGAACAACCCTTGAACGATGGCTACTTGGACGTTACTGATGTCGAGTATGTGTTGGTAGTTATCCTCGGTATTATCGAAGTGATATCTTGTTCTATGTTCCACCTCGAATTCGTCAATAGTATCTCTTAGTATCCTGGGTGTCAAGATTTGCGGGTGTATAATTCCGTGCTTTCCGTCGTTAATTGCATTAATTGCTACGTCAATATCTTCGTTTAGTTCGTCTATCAGCAAAGCCCCCATGACTAATTTGGTGTTTATGAAACTACTTTTTGTATTATTATTAACGGTTTTAGTTAACTTTCGTGCAGTTTCTACTTCTTCATTGAATCGATTAATTAGTCCTTTATAATCTGAAGATGACGAATCGAGTAGCGATTTCAATATTTTTGTATGGTTGGTTAAGGCTGTTGCAATGTGTTTATTATCCATATAGAGTTTATCAAATTCATTGTTTATATAGTCTAGATCACTATTACTCAGGGTACCAAATAATGTTTTAGATATGTCACCTACAAAATTGGCTAGCCCCCTTTTTACTCTCTTGGGTTTTCCAAGTAGTTTATTAAGGATGTCTTCTTTCTGTTGTAATCTTTTCAGACGTAATTCTATAGTATTTATTTCATGGGCCTCGTTGCAATCACGATTGCACACTTGACCGGCCAGTTGTATACTTTTCCTAATGCTGTAGAGCCGATCTTGGGTATTTGTTAAATTTACACCAACTATTAGAGTCCAAGTGTCGTGATATAAGTGTACTTTTCCTATGTCTTCGATGTAGAGATTGCCGAAAAGTGTTGTCGTAGTTAGGTTGGCTATGGTAGTGTGTAAGAGACCGAAAAGGAAGATGAGCAGCATTTCTGTAATTAATCATAATAAGGCATTAGCTCGTTGGTATGGATCCTTATTCGCTCGTTGTTAAAAAGAATGATATAGTTATTGTTATCTAGTTTCTCAAGTATTACTGCTGGTCCTTTCCAGCTAGGTGCTAACTTGTCTTTACAATGATTGACTAATTTAACTAGATCACCGGATTCGTATATTCCTTGAGGTAATGCTATTCGTGAGTCTTGTATTCTCTTGTATTTTTCTTTTTGTGTCTTAATTCTTTCTTTGGCTTTTCTGAGGTATTCTTCGTGTCTGCCTTTCCAAAGTTGTATTAGGTCATCATATCGTAGACTAGGTGTAGTTGCTAAAGAAGATGGTAGATTGGCGTCGAGTCTGCCAAAAGTTGCTTGGAAAGGTGATATTCCGATTCCTTCATGTTTTGTGGTATTGTAAGCGAAGGTGATGATTTTTATAACCTTGTCCCATTCACTTCGTGTGTCTTCTAAACATGTTTTGATGAGATCTTTAAGCGTGGAATGCACTCTTTCTAAGCTACCATTGCTTTGCGGGTGGTATGTGGTCGTTTTTATGTGTTTTATTTGAAAGAGATTTTCAAAATTTTGGACGAGTTCCGATACAAAATTAACTCCTTGGTCGGTTAGGATATTTTTAGGAGCTCCGAATATGTAAATGAAATGATCGAATAGTCCTTCTATTATCGATTCACTTTCAGCATTCTTCAATGGGATAAGCATCAGGTATTTCGTTAGCTGGTCTTGTATGCTGAGTATATATTCGTTGCCTGAGGTAGTGACAGGTAATGGGCCGAATATGTCCATAGCTATTTTGTCATTAGGGTCGACTGGTGTGTCGGGTATAATAGCTTCAGCTCTTCTTTTTATTCTGGTTGTCTTTTGTAACTGGCATACTGGGCATCTCTTTACAAACTTTATCACGTCATTTTCCATTCCCTTCCATTCACCCAATTGTCTTGCCTTGTCTATTGTTTTGTTTTCACCGAAATGTTGGTTCATTATAGAACCGTGTGCTTCTCTTACTATGTCTTCTTTTTCTGCTGTCGTTAGTTCGGATTGAGGTGAATAACAAATGTGAAAGTTGAGAGTTTCTTCTTGATTGCTTAGGAAGTTGAGTAGTGTATCCAACCGAATCTTTTCTATGGGTGTAATGGTAGGATCAATGAAGTGGAGGCGCACGATGCTCAGTCTTCTATCTTTAAATCCATTTATGATCTCTTGTAGTTTAGTTAACCATACTCTTTCGTCGTAAGGTGGGAGTATTTCTATATTTTTGTCTTCAGAAGGTCTTTTTTGTATTTTTTTCCACAGTTTTCCTCCTGCATTGGGTTTCTTTATAACTCTAGTGAGAGTTCTATTGGTCACCCAACGTAAGTACACTTGGAATAGGTTTCTGTCGTAATTAGGATCTTCTTGTTCCCTTATGGAAAGAAATTCGTCACCATTTGGTTCTTCGTGTGGTTCTGTTTGATGGAAAGCTCCTGGTTCTGTATTGTTCTGTTTTTCATGGACACTTTCCTGATCTATCATGAGTGGGGGAGTATGGAGATCTTCCCCTCTTGCTCAAGGCACTTCTTCTATGTCTGGCAGAAGGTTCTCCAGATCTTCAGTGTTTATGCCGCTCAGATCTAGGGCTACTTGTAAAGTGTCTTCTGTTTCTTGCAAGGGAAATAATCGTGATAGACAATCTGCGACTTTGTTTTCCTTCCCTTTAATATATTCTATTTCTTTGTAAGTATATTCTTCTAGTCGTAATCGCCAGGGTAGGAGTCTAGAAGAAGCATTTTTTACGTTGTATAACCATTTCAATGCTTGGTGATCTGTTTGTGTAATGAATACTCTTCCCAAGATGTATTGACGGAGCCGTTGAGTAGCCCATACGATTGCCAATAACTCCTTTTCAGTGGTGGAATAATTTTGTTCTGCCCCATTAAGAGTCCGTGATATGAAGCAACAAGGGTGTCCTTCTTGTGAGAGTACTGCTCCAAGGCCCACGTTTGATGCATCAGTAGTTAGTGTGAATTCTTTATCATAATCTGGATATCTTAACACGGGTGCTTTACAGAGTAGCTCTTTTAGTTTTTCGAAAGCTTCAGTATGTTTATTCGTCCATGCGAATTTAATATCCTTTTTTGTCAATTCCGTTAGTGGTTTGGCTATATGAGAGAAATTTTTGATGAATTTACGGTAGTACCCAGCTAAACCTAGAAATGATTGTATCTCAGTCATATTCTTTGGTTGCTTAAAATCTCTTACAGCTTTTATTTTAGCGGGATTGGGTTTTACTTCTTCCGCTGTTATTAAATGTCCTAGATATTCCAATTCTGGTCGCAGATATTCGCATTTATCGGGTTGCAATTTTAATCCTGTTTGGTGTAATCGTTCTAATAAGAGTTTCAAATTATCGTTGTGTTCTTGTAAAGTGCTCCCGAAAACGACAATATCATCCAAGTAAACAAAGCAATGTTTTCCTACTAGTCCTCTTAATGCATTGTCCATCATGCGCTGGAAAGTGGCGGGTGCATTTTTTAATCCGAACGGCATTCGTGTAAATTCGAAATGACCGTTGGGTGTGGAGAAAGCAGTATATTTTGTAGAGTTTTCAGCCATAGGAATTTGATGGAAACCACTGCTTAGATCAAACGCAGAGAAAAATTTAGCTTCACCCAAATGATTGAGTATATCATCGATGATAGGTAAAGGATAGGCATCTTGGTCTGTGTCGTCGTTGATTTTCCGATAATCAATAACTACTCGCCATTTCTTTTTTCCTGAAGCATCTGCTTTTTTGGGCACAACCCATATAGGAGAATTGAAAGGGCTGTTGCTTGCTCGTATAATACCTTTGTTAAATAAATCATTCATCTGTTTCTCGACTTCTTCCTTATGACATTCGGGTGGTCTGTAGGATTTAATGTTGATGATTTTACCGGTTTTCAATACTATCTCATGTTCGGTCAGGGTGGTACACGGTAATGGATCATCATCCAGAGTGTAAACGTCGCTGTATAATGATATAATTTTCCATATTGTATCCGCTACTTGATCTTCTACATGATCTAGTCTTGTTTTTGTTAGGAGATTCTTTATCCGACTATTGTTAGATTGTTGTACAATTTTTTTCTGTTCTTCTGAGATTTTTGTTATCCTGTCGATTGGGGTGTAATTTGGTAATTTTATTTTCAAAGGTTGTTTGTCATAGTTATTGAAAGGTAGAGTTATAACCCCTCCTTTTATGTGGTATATCCCGTCAGGGACATGGTCGTCGCCTTCTATCCAAATATCTTGATCTTCGACTGGTGTATCCACTTTCACTTTGCTCACCTGTGCTGAGTGTGGGGAGATATATTCACCGTCATCGATCAAAGGTATCTTTTTATTTTCGATGATGAGGTAATCAGGTGTAAGTGCGTATCTATCATATCTACGGAAAAATGGTAATCCAATGATTCCATCTTCAGGTAATGGGAAATCCTCTTCGACTATATGAAATAGATGCTTTTTATTGAAATAGTCTAGATAAATTGCTTCATTGGACAGGTGTTTGTCGTTTCCCATTAGAAAACCTTTTTTCATTTTAGTTATCGTTATATCTTGTCTGGGTATAGAGTTTCTTTTTATTAGATTGATAGAGGAACCCGAATCGACTAAAAGTCGGTAAGGTGTTCCGTTATGTCTTCTTCCATGGACTGATTGTAATCGTCCATGGACTGCTGAAACTCTGCTGTATCCTCGTAATGAGTTTGATTGTTTATTTCTTCTTCCGTCATTTGTTCGAAGAAGATTGATTCTCCGTCTTCCTGAATATTCCTTACTTGAGGGGGTCTGTTGCCGTGATGGCCCATCGAAAAATTTGCATTCTTAGAGTAACACTGGGCTGCAAAGTGCCCTGGCTTGCCACACTTGTGACAGGTTTGTTTACTCTTGTCGAATGGTACCCGTGAGACAGGTTGTGTGGGCGTTGACCCTGTGGTAGGAACGTTTGGTCTCGGCATGAATTGTTTTGTAGGCAATGGTATGTTTGGACGCGTAGGCAATCTGAGTGAAGGGCTATTACGTGTGGGTATATTTGGCTGGGCCTCTCTCAACCACATTTCCATTTCGATAGCATTATTTTGTGCCTCTGTAAGGTCACTGGGTTTTTGTGCTTTCACTTGAAGTCCTATTTCTCGCCGTAAATTTAATAAGTATTTCTTTAGACATTCTTCCTTCTCGATTTCTATTGCGATGTTGCGTTTTGTCGGTCCGCTATGAGAAGATTGTACTGCGTAATTTAGGTCGTTGAATATTTGTCTGAAACGCATATTAAAATTTTGGGTAGTCTCTGTTGGTCCTTGTTTACAGCTATCGATCTTGCTACGTAAAGCACTTACGGAGCCTATTTGTTTTAAATTAGAACGTAATGCCTCGTATAATTTGTTGAAGTCGCGAATGCGTGTGTATCTCAGGCATTTTTCTGCCTGATGGGTGATTTTTTCGGCTAAAATGAAGTCCAATAGAAGTTCGGGTTGTGAACACCTCTTTTGTGCTCTCTTTACTGTTTTTATAAAATCCTCGACTCCCATATAGTCTTGTCCGTTTATTGTTCTGATTGTAAGGATCAAATCTTTGGCAGGAATATTATTAATTATTTGGGGTGTTTGGCTAAGAGAATGAGCATTTTCTTTGTTGATAAATTGTTTGTTATGTCTGATTTCGGTATTAGCATTCAAAGGTACGTGAAGGTGATCTTCGTCCTCTTCGGAACTTTCGGTGTCTATGTCATTAGCCCTTTCCATCGATTCTAACTTTCGAAAGGTCGATAGTGGACGTGACCTAGAATCTGGTTTGTAGTCGTCGTAACCGAGTGTCTTACTTTCATTTTCTAACGCCTTGTGCTGGGATGTCGTATTAGAAAGTAGTTGGTGTTTTTCTGCTTCGTTGTGTCGACCTTCTTTGTCGGTTTCGACATTGGGGACTAATCCAGCTGCTTGACCTAATCTTCCTATCTCCTGCATCCTATTTTCGTTTTCTTTTACTAGTATGGAGATATTAAGTTTTATGATGGATAATTCTGTCATCATTGTTTTCATCATCTGTTCCATTTTGTTGGGAATGGGTGAATTTGTTTGAGACATATTTTTCGTGGAGATAAAATAGTCTTCTATTGTCGAGTTTTCGTCACTGTCAGTATCAGTCTGAGAATTATAAATATTTAAACTTTCCCTATATTCGTGAAACGCCAGTGTACTTAGGAAATAATTTGTTTGTGACGGGTGTTTCAGTGTCGCGTATTTGTTGTGTGTTTTATTACTTTGATATTCGCTGACAAGTTGCTACAAACTGGTCAACCATATCAAAGTACTACAATTGTTTGTTAACGATAAGATGTCCGTAGTGCAAGAACTATCTTAACGTAAACCAATAAACTTGACCCCACCGGAAATAGAATAATTAGATTCGATTTCCGTCGCCTTCCTCAGTCCACAAAGGGGATTTATACTCTTATTGGTTTAATTATCTTTAGGTGTGTGTTTTTATGCTTACTTATGTTACAATTTTTTCGTTGTTGATAACAGTCGTTGAGATGGTGATTCTTCTATGCAGGCTGCACCGTGTTGTTACTGGATCATCTTCTTCTGAGACTTATTGCACTGTTTAGCACGCTCAAGGTCTTACCGTCTATGTGACGAGCCCCAATTTGTTGTCAAACTTTCGTTTAGTAACTTTCGTAGTATAGGAGCTACTTAGTTCACCCACTAATAATGTTACTAACTTACTAGCTTGTTTTATCGGGCTATCCCGTAGTGATAGTCCGGAGTTTCTCTGTTTTCAGGAATCGTAATTCCTTGTTTTTGGATAAGTTTCTTTCCTTTCTTGGTTCTTTATCAAGGATAGTACAAGTTTGACTCCACTAGGCAACCGTGGAAGCCGAGTCGTTTTGTCACTATCCTGGCAGGATCGCCAGAAAATTTAACGGTCCGAAATAGAATAGGTATTTTTTTAAAAGACGCTGTACACAGAGTACAGCATTTACTTTATTAAAAACCAGCAAGGTACAAGGGCAACAGTTTAACTGCCTAAATCTAGTGGCGGTAGCGCTTATACTACTATACCCTTTCTAATGTTTAAGTAGGTCGTCCTAATATTTAGGTGGGCCGTTAGTGACCTCGTTACACAATAGACGTTTTTTACTGATTATAATGCATTTTATGCAATATTTTAAGATATTCTTCTGAATATCTGTGTGCATGAAAAAACTCGATTTTCAACAGATATTTTAAAAACGAAGTGTCTAGGCTCACCGAAAATATTTCTTCTACGCTCACTGATTCCCAGTGTACCCAGATATGACTATTTTCAAAATATTAATCGTTCCTCATCAAAAAGTTAACCACTTTTCATTTTTCACATTTCCTTTGATCAATACATTTTCTTCTATAAAAATTATCTCAATAAAATTATTTATATCAAAAGCACAATTTAGTACAGTTAAAAATTTTTTTAGACGACTTCGTTTAGAAATGATAAATAAAGAATATGAAAAAATGTGAATAAATTCTTTGCAATCCATTGAAATATTATAAAATCCCATGAGATTCCATGAAAATCTGATGATATTTCCTGAAATCCTCGAAAAATTAATTAATTAAATACCGTCCAACCGCATAAACATTTGTTTAAAACCATTAAAATCATTAAAGACCATGAAAATCTGTTGAAATCCCTTGAAATCTCTTAAAATGGTTAAAATTATTAAAAAAATCCTTCAATCTTTTCAAAATATCTTAAAAATCTTCGGAATCGCACGAAATCCTTAAATTTTTGTGGATGTATTATTTGAAATCCACTAAATTATTGAAATCCCCGGAAATCTTAGAAAATCCTATGGAATCTTTCAAAATATCCTAGAAAATCCCATGAAGTTCTATAAAAATCTTATATTTCGTGATATTCTAGACAAATTAATGAAATACCGTGTGTTCTTTTGAAATCCATTAGAATAATAAAAATCCTCAGAAATCTTATGAAATCTTTTGGAATCTTTTAAGAAATCATAAAAGACCTTATAGGTTCTGTAAAATCATTCGAAATTTTCTGAAATTCTAGGGAATACTGTCCAATCGCATAAACATTTGTTTAAATCCATTAAAATCATTAAAGCCCATGGAAATCTTTTGAAATTGTTGAAATCTGTTAAAAATTCCTTGGAATCTTTTCAAAATCATAAAAACCTCAGAGGTCCTGTAAAATCCTTTGAAATCCCTTGAAATTGTTTAAAGGTCTTGAAAATTTTTTGGAGTTTTTAAAAATACCCTCAAATATTGAAAATCCTTTAAAATCTCATTAAATTACTGAAATCAATTGAAAAATGCCTTGGAATCTTTTAAAATACCGTAAAATATTTCAAAATTCTTTGGAATCTCTTTAAATGATAGAAATGAATTGAGAAATCCTTAAATCTTTTCAAAATATCTTTAAAATCTTTAAAATCGAACGAAAGACGCGCTCATACTAAGTGGGCCAGAACCCCCCCTGTTTATCTGCTTCTTTTTCATTTTTTTTAACAATTAGTTACTCAAAATAAAAAATTATTTCAAATTTTCACAGGAATTTTAAGAAAATATTTGTGTTCCCCTGAAACCTTTCAAAATTCAAAGTTTTTTCCGAAATGTTCAAAAATGTACTATCTAGTCTTCTAATATATTGAAGAACTATTTAAAAATCAAAGACAGAATTAGCACGGTTTTGTTGAAATGACTTCAACAGAAAAGTGCAAGCACCAAGAGTGATTTTCTTGATAATTACACACAAAAAATTAATCGATAAAAAACAAAATCTTCTCCGGGGTCGAATTAAAAAGAATCCATTTTTAATTTTGGAAAATCGAAATAGCAAGATACTTGAAAAAAGAAAATTATGCCTCTGTTTGTTCTTGCGGAACTAAGTTCAATTTTCGGCGTTTATCTAACGGCGACCCTATTTCTGACGTTCGTCGTGTCGGAATATCTTATTTTTCTGACCGAAAACATTCTTCTGACTGGTCTCTTCCTCCAGCCAGTCACTATTCTCCTTTCAGGTCTATTTCTCCAGCCAGACCTTATTCTCCTGCCAGGTAACTTCCTTCATCAAGGCATTATTCTCATGCTAGGTGTCTTCCTCCGGCCAGGTCTCCTTTTTCTGCCGAGCCTGCTCTTCGTGCTAGGTTTTTTATTTTAGGTAGGACTGTTGCTTCTCCTGATGTACGTGGATATGGTCTTGGCACTTTTAATGCGGAGAAACGAATTCACATACTCGCAAGACGGAAAGTCTTCCGGCCCATGCCAACTAAAGAACGAATTGTATTATCAACATTTGATGCTCACATCTTTGTAATATTGGAGAGCAGCTACCTTCTTCCTGGATACTTCAGCAGGCCCGCACTCTATGTCCTATTGCATTTTGGTTTATTTC
>JAWWEA010000038.1:6630850-6641307 GCA_035222095.1 Andricus quercuspetiolicola | reverse complement strand
AAAAGTGCTATATACTTATTCTTTATCGACAACTAAATATACCTTATTTATTGTATAAAATTTTACTTTAATGCAGTACTTTGTTGAATAAAACAATCGATGATAAATAAGTAATAAACTAACATATAATAATGTGAAACATAATACATAACCTACAAATGACATTTAGCACATGGCATTATACAACGGACATAAAGTTCATTTTACGTTTTCACATTTCAATTTTTTAACATAAATAAATACAAAGATTTAATTAATTCGTAAAAAATATCATTGAAATTACATAACATTAAAAACAAAATTAATCTGGATTGAAGAAGACTTTATAAAACGTGGATGACGACTTTCTATAGACGATCTTAAACAATCGATGAAAATTAAAAGAATATACATTCGACTACACTCAAATTATTCGAGTATTCGGTAAGTGGCCCAATTACTGCGGTGTCATGGTTTAACCTCACTTTAATTCATTTTTTCACCTATTTTATATCGAAATAATATGGTTCTTCTATGTCAGCCTAATTAATGATGTATTTTGTGCATTAAAAAAAATGTCAATTTCGAGAACCTAACATAACTTATTCAAAATATAAAAAATTGAAAAAAGAACATATTGTACACATTACTGCGGTTGAAAAAAGACCGTTCACGTATTACTTCGAACTGAGGTACCTATTACTGCGGATTTTATTTATTTACGAGAAAATAAATCATAAATGAACAATTTTAGGCTAAATATTTCTCAAATAAATAACTTTTTTGTTTAAAAATATGCATTTTTTGATTCTGGTATCGAATATTTTCGTGATACAGGTGCAAAAGTTTCTCCTTGCATAACCTCTTTCACGACAAGCAACAAATTTTCTTTTCCGTGTGAACATCTTTTCAAAGATTTCCTTTTACTTTTTGGCTTCCTGTTTTGTTGCTTCTTTTTCACTTTTTTTCGCTGTTGCCATCGTTTAACAATAAATTAAATCAAAATATTTAACCTATCATTTCAAAGCGTCTGGCGAACAGTGGGAGGAAATTCACTTTTTTTGTTATAAAATGTTCAGAGGCTTCAATTTTAGCCCGATTTTTAATTTTTTCCTCTAAATTAAAGTTTATTAAATTCTAAAGAGCTGAAAGACTGAAATTTTTTACATAACAATTTTTCACGTTTTAATAACTGCTTGGGTAAACTTCATATTGTCTTAGATGAATGTTCGGGGACTCATAGAATACAATTAATTTGTCTATTATTCCATTTAATTGTTATAAACAAATTTTATGAACAAATTGTTAAATGATCTTATTATCGGTCAAAATTTTTTTCTTGCTAAAAGTGATTCTAATAAATGTAAAAATGGCATTTGATAACAAAAATAATTAAAGAGGTAAGAATAACGATTGTTATAAACAATTCCTGAAGCAAAATATTTAAATTTATCGTTTTTCCAATTAAAATTTCTTTCAATCGCCTGAAAGACTTGAGGTATTCCTCAAAAGAATAAATCTTCAATAATATTAGGTGAAATATGACAATAAAAATTTTTATAAACAAATTAGATCAAGAATTTCGAAATTTTGGCCCTTTTGTCGTAGAAAAAGAATGTTTTTTGCACTGAAAATGTTTCGAACTATTGAACAAATGACTGTTAGGCACAAGAATATTTGAAAAGTTAACAATAACCATTGTTATAAATAATTTTTGTGGAAAACTATTTAAATTTAATGGTTTTTCAAATTTAAATTTTCTTTAATCGCTAAAATGTCTACAGATAACTCTGGCTACTACGGATGCAGAAAAGACTTCTATTTTTAAATTTTTCAATCGAAGAGGAATTTTTTGCATGAAATTTGTTAGTAAAAAAATTTATAAAAATATTTCATAATATATTTTCAATAATATTTGTAACTAGCCTAAACTCACAACTTAGTCTGACGCTATTTCGATTGAAAACCAGGTTTTTTGTTACGCGAAACTGCCGAAGTTTGAAATTAGTCCATCTTATTTGTTATTAAACATTCAGATTGTTCCATTTCAACAAAAATTATCAAAGATATATTATTTTCAGGAATATCTTTACCCATTCTGGTGATCAAAGAAAATTTAAATTTGATAAAATCTCAAATTTAAACACTTTGTCACAAGAATTGTCTACAACAATGTTTATTGTTAACTTTTAAAATATTTTTGTGACTAGCAGTGATTCGACCAATAGTTTGAAACATTTTCAGTGCAATAAAGTTTTGTTTCTACGCGAAAGGGCAAAAATTTTGAATTTGTTTATCTAATTTGTTTATAAAAATTTAAATTGTAATATTATACCAAATATTATTAAAAATTCATTATTTTAGGGATCAACTCAAGTCGTTCTGGCAATTGAGGAAAATTAAAATTTGAAAAAACCTCAAATTTAAAAATCTGGCCAAGTGAATTGTTTATAACAATGGTTGTTGTTATCTTTTTTGTAGTTTTTGTGGTTAAATGTCATTTCTACCTTAGTACAAAGCTCTTTTAGCAAAAAGAAAATTTTGGTTACTGATAATGAGACTACTTGCCAATTTGTTCATAAAATTTGTTTATAAGAATTAAATGAGTAATAAACAAATCACTTGTATTCTATGAGTCCCTAAAAATTCATTCAAGACAATATATAGTTTACCTAAGCAGCTATTAAAGAGTAATAAATTATTATGAAGAAAATTTCAGTTTTTCCATACTTTGAGTAAAGAAATTATTAATAAACAAATAGAGGAGACAAAATTTCTGACCGCAAGGCTCTTCAGAATTTAATCCACTTTATTTATTTTTTTTATTTTTTAATCGGACAAAAATTGAAGGCTCTGGACATTTTTGAAAGAAAAAAGTGCATTTCCTCCCACTGTGTGGCGTGTGTTAAATCAAAAACCTAAAGCGAAGGTTAGGTTCACATGTTTGACAGCACCGCAGTATTAGGTACATATGGCTTGAACTTCGCATCGCAGTAATGAGCGCCCCCGTAATAAATGTGAACCTATGGTTGCGGGCTTGATTTTTTTATTAATAAACCAATTTACATTTTTTTAAATGTTGATTTCATTCAAACATGTGTTCTGATTAAAAAAAAAACTCATTGCTCCACTGCGTACAGCGATATGCAATAAATCTGAAGTTGATTAAAGAACAGTACTCCGGTAACTCAAATAGAAGCAAAATGGTGGTTTTTCCACGTCTTACGAAAGTTTTTTTTTTAAATATTCATCAAGAATATATAACTAATCTAGCAATATTTTGATTTTGTTATAGAGTAGCGTAAATTCTTATTAATTCACAAGAATTTTTTGGTGTCAAAAAAATTATTTGTATTCTACTTATTCTGATTAAGCGAAAAAAACACAGTAATAGGCACACCCGCAATAATTGGGACACTTACCCTATTACTAAAAGAAAAATATTCCTGGTCAAAATTTAGAAACAGCTTCAACTATTTTATTATTTTATGCTTTTTTCCCATGCATTGAAATGCAAAAGTCCTGATCGGAGCGCCAACTGTCGGATTATTTGACTGGTTCGCATGCTAAAAAAATCTATCCATCTATCTAAGTCGTGCATGGGGCTGATAATATTTACTATCTTATTACAATGTTGTTAAGGCATATTGAATCCTCCATTTTGAGTTTTGACATTGGATCGGCTTTCCAATTTTGGTCCGCCATGTTGGATCCGTCATTTGTAATGTTAACTTTGAATTCTAAATCAGCGACCGCAAAAACCTTAAAATACGCAGCAAATAGTCAAATTTTCTTAGGTGGAAATAATTCATGCCATAAAAGTTTACAATAGAACATTCAATTGCATTTTGCTCATTTAAAGCCCGGATTTGAATTCGACATGATTTCTCTAGTTATTCATCTGTAAATCCCAAAAACATTTATCCTTTTAGGTCATTCCTATCAAAGGTTCGACGATTTTATCACGGACTTTTTCACTTTAGCCCACTGTACGCCGTTCGGGGAGAATACAGGGTGGCCGAAAAACTTCATTTTCAAAATTCCCTGATTTTTTTCTGAGAAACTTTTCATTTTCCCTAATAAACAATATTTAAAGACCAGCATTTTAATCTTGTAATATTTGAAGCATAGAATCGTTCATAAACTAAAACAATTTCACATCCAAATTAAAAAAATATTTATTTATTTATTTCAACAAAAAATTTGTTTTTACCATAAAATATGAGCTTTCAATCCAAATGGACGTATTTTGAACAAACCAGTTACATTTTCGACTAAAATACTTTACTTTTTAACAAATAGTTGAATTTTTAACCAAATTATTGCATTTTTAACCTGAAAAGAAGAGTTTTCAACCAAATAACTGAATTTTCAAGCTAAAAAGTCGAATGTTAAAAAAACTTATTATAATTGCATTTTTAACAAAAAAAGATGAAATCTGTACAAAAAGAGATGAAATGTAAAACCAAAAAGACTAATTTGAAACCAAGAAGATTACTTTTCTACAAAACAAGAAGGATTTTCATAAAATTACATAAATTTTCAAACAAATAGCGAATACTCGAAATGATAAATTATCAACAAAAAATGGAGAAGTTGGATTTTCAGTAGAAAAAAAACGAACTTTCAACAGAACTATCAAATTTTCAACCAGAGATGAATGATTTACAAAATGTTTGAATTTTCAACCTACAAAGATAAATTCTTAACAAAAAATGTTTTAGTTGCATTACTAACAGAAGAAGATGAAATTTCTAACAAAATATATGCAAAATAAAAACGACGAATTTTAAACCAAGAAGATTAATTTTCTACCAAAAAAATGAATTTTCCTAAAAATGCATAAATAAAAATAAAATAGTTGAATTTTCAACTGATAATAATATACCTTCAATCAAAAATAAAATAATTAAACTTTCAGTTTAAAAAATTAATTTTTAACCAAAAAAAGAAGAATTCTTAACAAAATAGTTACATTTGCAACCAAAGTGAAATTAACTTTAACTACAATCATAAATCTTTAACAAAGTGGTTCCACCTTCAAACAAGTAGTTCTTTATTTTGTTTATACTCTCTCCCTTTTACGGGTTTGAGAGTCTTTACATAACAATACAGTAATTCTTACCCTGTGCAACCAGCACTCTCTCTCTCTCTCTTTCAGATCTTCCAAATTCTTCATCCATTCCTCCCCCTGACCATTTTCACTCAAAATGCATTTAATTCTCCCTTTTATACTCTCCCGTCTCCCTTCGGCACCTGTAGACCTCCCTAACACATGCAACAATGTTTCCTGCTCATACCTACATACTCTACACAGATTCTCTTCGTCATGCATCCAATACCTATATGCTCCTACACCCTCTCCCATTCTGAATCTTACCACTCTATTCCATTTGATCTCCTTTTCAATCTTTTTCAGGTACTCTGGTTCCCCCAGCCTCTTAACCATTCTATACCAGCTGTTGTACTTTCAATCTGCGATTTTTCCCATATTTCCTCCCCTTGTCCTACCTTCATCCCTTCCTCTATTTCCTCCCACTCTCTACTACCCACTTGCATACCGCATTTAAACCTCCTTTCATATCTCTCATCCTCTCATTTTGAGCGCCATAAGTTACCCCTCCTTTCTTTATTTACAAACTCACGGACACAT
Source organism: Andricus quercuspetiolicola (assembly GCA_035222095.1). Classification (NCBI taxonomy): domain Eukaryota; kingdom Metazoa; phylum Arthropoda; class Insecta; order Hymenoptera; family Cynipidae; genus Andricus; species Andricus quercuspetiolicola. The sequence goes on along the minus strand of JAWWEA010000038.1, from coordinate 6,635,675 downwards.
GCGTATTCAATTTTACTTCCCTCTCCCCTTCTTAGTTTCTATTCGAAGTTCCAGGCTCTTTTCACTTGCCTGAACAACATTTTTCCTCGTCCTATTTCTTCCCTCAACATATTACCTGGGCAGCTTCAATTCACTCCCATAACCCATCTCAAAAATCTCTCATGCAAACTTTCTACTCTCTTATGTTCTTTCCATCCCCAAATTTCTACTCCATAGCTTAACATTGACCGTAGTAACTCCACCACCACACTATTTATTTTCCATTCATACTCTAATCTACCCTTTTTATTTCTGAAGAACATCATCTTAGTCTTATTGACGTTCACTGTCAAACTCGTTTCTCTCCCATAGTCTCCGAACACTCTCATGACCAGATTCATACTTCTTTCATCATCCGCTATTAGCACTATATCATCTACATATGCTAGTGAATACACTTTGCCTGTTCTTAATGTTGTCCTTCCTTTCCCTTTCCTCTCTAACTTCTCCTCTAAATCTGTCTCCACAAATATTTCTTTTATCCTCTCTATTAAACCTTCGTCTAGTCCTCTCTCTCCTGGTTGCCCATAACACCTTCCTAATAACTGAGTCAAATGCTGCCTTAAAACCTACAAACAGTGCGACTAGTTTCTCTTTCTTCCGCCATAAGTTCCTAATGACTGGATAGCTGAGCACGTATATGTTATCTGTGGTTCCCATCTCTTTTCTAAAACCCGTTTGATTGTGTGGTATACTTCCCTTTTCTTCCACCTGTCTTTCCAACCTCCTTCGAAGTACTTCCGCATAAATTTTATATTCCACCGACATGACTGTGACACCACGATATTCTTCCACCCTTTTGCCCTCTTCTTTCCTAACCAATGGTACTACCAGCCCTGTCTTCTATTCCTCCGTCCACCCTTCTCCTTTCCATACCTTGTTGCAAATCCTCCACATCTCTTCTCTCACCCCTGATCATCCATATTTTAATGCTTAATTCTCCAAGCCATATTTTCCTGTTGCCGTGTTCCTTTTCAACCATGCAATCGCCTCATTCACCTCTTCCCTGCTAATCTCGTTTTTGCTGTCCTCGTCCCCCTCTACAGCTTCTCTTCCTTCTTCCTTTACCCTATTTTTCAAACTTCCTAACAGTCCCTTGAAATGCTTCGTCCACTCTCTTATCCCTATTTCTTCATTTATGCCCTTCACTTCCTCTCTCTCTTTCTCCTATGTAGTTCTCCTTTTCCCTTTTCTTATTTTCCCTTTCCTCAATTTTTTAACACTCTCCTTCATCCGCATCTACTAATTCCTCTTCCGAACTCCCTATCTCCTCATTTTCTATTTTTTCTCTAAATTCTCTCAACTTTTCCTGCCCCCAACTGCCCATTTTTAATTTATTTTTCCTCCTTTCTTCCTTCTTCTTCCTACCGCGTTTTGGGTCTCCACATCTGCTTATCGCGATCACTGGAAAGTGTTCTGAAACTATCACGTTGCCCACTTCCATTCTAACCCTCAGCTTTCTTATTCTTTCTTCTGCCAGAATGTAATCTATTACGGTGTCCCGTATATACGCGTACGTATATTCCCCTTCTTCATCCCCGGAATTATTGCCGTTATAAATAAAAAATCCCGCCTCTCCCAACAAGTCCAGTAGCCTCCTACCCTCCCGATCCGTTTCCTTTTGTTTCGAGATTATTAGGAACACCTCCTTTTCTTTGTCCCATACCTCTCTCTTTCTTGTTCCCCTGTCCATGCATGCAAGTGTTCTCTTATGAGGACCAGCCTCTCCTCTTTTTCTTCTGTCCATTTCTTTATTGCTCTTTATTCTACCTCTTCTTCTCTTTTCCTATACACGCATACTACATCCACAACAACTTTTCCTAACTTTATTCTTCTAACCATTGTTCCGTCCTTTTCTTCTATATACTGTCTCTTTTCTTCCTCTACCACCAGTTTCTTTCTGACCCTTGACTCTATGCCATCCATTCATGTCCCTTTCAGGTGCTCCTTCCTCGCTGCTTGTATATTCCACTCATATGTTTTCGGTAATATTCTTTTCATGACTTTCTACTCCTTCTCATCCGCCCACGTCTCACTCATAATTATCACAACCCACTTCTGCAATTCTCCCCAAAATCCTTTGTCCTTGCTTTTTAATTCTGACACGCTCCAGAATGCTATTTTCACGTCGCTCTTTTTGCATTTCTTGCCTTTCTTCCTTGAATTCCTTGCCTTTTTCCCTTGCATTCAAATCCTCTTGTCGTTTTAAAACTCCACCGTGATACTTGTATTCCCCTTTCCCCTTCCTTTTTCACCTTCATTCACGACCCGTTTCCTACCCTCCCTGAGCTCTTCTACTTCATCGTTCCAAATCCATATCTCTCCGTTTACCCATATCCTATCTCTCCCAATCCTTACCATATTACCTTAACTTCTCTCCGACGATGCCTTTCGCTCTATTGGGCCTTTTCTCCTCCTTTTCCGCCACGTCATATCGTCTTCGATTCTTTCATTTCTTCTTTTCAACAACTTCTTCTTCTTCACAACTTTATACTTATCCTCCTTACTCCCTAATTTCACTAAAAACATACATTCTTTACCCTCATTCTTTGCTCCTAGTCGTCTTATCCCTTCCACTCTGACAATCCCAATCCCATTCCTCAGTTCTAGTTGGCTCACGCTCTCTTCTAGCAATTTCATGTCCCTTTTCATATCCTCCTCATTCTCTCTCTATCTATTCTCTATGCTTTCCAATTTGTTCCACACCCTCTCTTTCTCTCGTTTCCATAATTCACCCCATTCTTTCCACTGTTGTCTCAATTTTATTACATCATCTTTTACCTCCTCCCCTTGTGCCTTCGTATCATTCAGTTTTCCGCAAATCTCCTTCCTAAACCCCTTTATAAGAGCTTCTAATTTGTCGATCATGTTTCCTTCATCCCTAGTGGACCTCCCGCGACTATGTCCCATTCCTCGACTCGACTCTGCCGTTGCTGCGGGGTCCAAAGGCGTAGCGAACGTCTGATCTGTACTTCCCTCACTACTTGACTCGTCATCGATGCTACCCTCTCTCTCTCTCTCTCTCTCTCTCTCTCTCTTTGCTATCGCTATCTCTATTTGCTTCACTCTTTACACCAGACTTGCTCTTTCTCCTCCTGGAAAGACGCTGTGGACTCCACATAATCGACATGCTGATATACCTTGCTGGCCGACAGTTAGATTCAACTCCTCCACCCTTGTCTCCTCACTTACCCACCGATCACTCTCTATTACACCCCCAAACATTAGAAAATTCACCCAAAATTCACCCACATGCACTGATTTTTTTTGGCAATGTGTCGATACTTTTACTCCTGCTCCCTTTATAGCCTTCGAGCTCCTACTTAATGCCAAAAAATCCAGTGTCCCGCCGAAGTGAACCAAACTTCAAAATCAATTCTCGGCAATTTTCATATTTTTTATTGATAAATTCGTACTTTCTACAGCTCCCTACATTCACACTTGCACCTTTATTACAGTCCCCTTACTCACGACACTCTTACCGTACTTTCTCAACTTTTCACTTCTCTCCAGCCAAAAAATGATCGAACTCGAAAAACACCGTGTATCCTCTATGGGTACTGGAAACGGAAGCCTTTAACTTTTTAAACATGTTTTACTAAGTAAGTTCGTAAGTAATGAAAGTTGACATAGCTATTCAAACTATATAATATTGTTTATAACTATCTTCTATTAGATGAGTGCTAAAAAGTTGCGGTGTCTTCTAAACTCTTAAACTTTCTGTCCACTTCTCACCTAATGATGTAAGTGAACAAACATGCTCAGTCAAACAATTATTCATTGTTCATGACTGTCTTCTCTTAGGGTAATAATAGAAAGTTGTTTTTTTCTGAAATGTTTAGTTTTGCTTTGACTTTTTAGTTATGAAGAAATAATAGGTGCACCTCAACAAGAATCATTTTTTGATTCGTATTGTATTTTTTAAGTGAATCATTTCTGCTCTTTTTCCAATGTGTGAAAAAAATTAATTTAAAAAAAGAATCCATCTTACACAAGAGACAAAAACGAAGAATGGAACAATTAGCAAATTGGTTTGTAAAGCGTAAAAGAAATATTTGGAATTCCACATATTTCAATATAAGCCCCCCCCCTCTCACTCTCTCTCTCTCTCTCTTAGAGAAAACACGTGTTGTCGATGATAATATACATATATGAAAATTAGATAGACCTCAAACAAATAATTAATTGACCATAACATCTCACGGATCAAGGTATACTTGCTGCAGTGAGGAAATTGCTTCCGGCGCTCTGTTGCCACTTGTTTCTGACTTTCGTCTCTAGTAAGAAGAAAATTATAGTCACATATCACTTTTACAAATATCTGTTTTACTTTATAAAATTATGGGCACAAAAGCGAAAGAGCTTGTTCAAAATATAATTCTCTCTAATGTTTCTTTATTATTTGTTTATAAATAAAAAGACAGAGCAAGGTTAAACATTTCAGAAGAAAGCACAACTTTCTAGCACTTATCTAGGATAAGATAGTTGGGCCAGTACACGTCATAAATATCGAGATCTGCAGGTGTTTGTGCGATTTTAATGAAACACTGGCACCGCACAGCTGTGGAGAGGCGGCGCACGGTTTCGCTAAAATGACGATATCTTGGGACCTATAAGAGTCTCCATGAATTTTTTTTTAAGAAAGATGATTTCACAAGGAATCGTTGTATTGATATTTAAAAAAAATTAAAAGGATAAGTAAAGTCGTTGTTTCTTAATACTAGAAGCATGATAGCAGCAATGCCCGCATTGCTTGTTAATAATTATTGACTTTTTGTGTGATTCA
>JAWWEA010000038.1:6542582-6553109 GCA_035222095.1 Andricus quercuspetiolicola | reverse complement strand
TCAAATCCAAGGTCACCATTGAATTCCCCGGGAAAAATTACTAAAGACTTGATGTTAACTTTAATTTTCTATTTTAAGTTTTCCAAAATTTTCTGGGGTTTCCATACTTTTTCCTCACCCTGTATAATTGGAATAGAGGATTTTGCGTATGCCCATATTTGGTGAAATGGCGCAGTTGTCAAAACGCATGTGTCCCTTCTTGGATATCAAGAGGAAGGAAGTTTTGGATGTAGTGGTATCACATGTGGAGATTATGAATATTTCCATGATTCTGATATAAAGGCGTAATAATATATAGGTGTAGATTCGAGGAATCTAACTTCCTGTTTGTTTCTGTAGGGCTATATCTACGTATAGAATAATTGGGTGATCTGCTTTCGTACTGGATATCCGCTTACAATTTTCATGTTTATTAGCAATGATTGACGTTTCCAGGATGAAGATTTCAGTTCCTTATGCATAGAAATGTATGGTAAAGGCGTAAGAATGATACACATGTGTCATGCAGCTTCCAGTATTTTTAGGTGTAGGAGGTTTGAGAATATAGTAGGTTCGTATTGTTAATAATTATAATCTATTTGTTAGAAACAATAATAATTATTATAAAAGTCGCGGGACGTGACATTAGTGTCATTAACCAAAATATCCTTGCGTTTTATTCTATCTCCCAAATAACCGTTATTTCTGCATGAGTCCAATAATGTAAAAGTTTCTTTTTTTAATTCAATTTCAGGATTGATCTATAATTTTTCATAAACTGTGATATCTCCACATCTTTAATAATATCGAACACAATATTGCGTTTACTCATTGCAAAAGATGAACTAAATTTTTCTCCTAACCTTAGAACGTCTTTTATCTCATCTGGAATTTTAACATTACTGAAGTTAATAATCCAAGAGTCTTTAAAATCTTTGTTATTATTTATTTTATGTTTATTAATATTTGGTTGTTCAAAATTACTATTGTAAACTAAATTTTCAAACTTTTTATTTAGACACTGTTCATATTTTAAATTATTAAAACCATTATTATATTTATTTTGTAAAATACTAGTATAAACATTGGAACACTGTCTTACCTGTAAGTGAATTTTAAAAAGGAATAGAATTTCTAATTACACAAACAGTTTTTCAGCTTTAACAAAGTTTATTGTAGACAAGTTTTTGGTACCCCAATGGGCTCACCAATATCACATTTTTTGGCAGATATAGTTATGCAAGGTTTAGAAAATACAATCATTAATCATTTAGACTTTAACTTACACACATTGCTGACGTTGATTTCTTTTCTCAGTTATGAACGATGAGTGAATTGAGAAATAAATGAACTTAAGAATCGCTTTTGTTCCTCCGAACCTATCACAGGCGTAGTCTAATAACGAGAACACTTTTTAGAGCTCATAAGCTAAGATTTATATCAATCAAGTGGGTGCTGTTACTCTGGCAATTTGAACAGTGATGAAGTGAAACATTTTATCCATTTGGATCCAGTGAGGATATTCATCAAATTATAGGGTTTTAGAAGACAAATTTTATGTGTTTCAATAAGTCAATAGAATGAGGCTTTGGTTGATCAGACGATAACACGGCAGACTTCCATGCAGGAGGACTGGGGTTCGATCCCTGAGACAGTACCCATGGAAATTTTGCTATGTACATCTATCGGGACTTTGGTGGTTCGGAACCCGCCTTAAACTGCACGTACCCTCAGAAAAGACTGGTTATTATACCAAGGATGAAAGGGGCTTTCGAGTGCGTAACCCTGGTGTTCACCAGTAGATTCCGATGAGACTCGATATGAGTCAACGATCTCCTTGCGTAGAGACCCATGTTGGGATGACTACCGCTCAGTGGTCTATATTCTCCTTTCTGCGGCCTGCCGTGGAGGCTACCGAATGGCAGAGTGGGTGGGGATCACTTTTTCGTACAAAGTAGAACGTCATTTACTGTGCAATGTAGTATGCCTGGCACCTAAAAGGTATATTATCCAGAACGTTGGAAGCAAAGAAAATCCACCGAGGTCTAAAATACTCGGTTCAGGTGGCTGGATTCGAAGTGCTGCCTTGAGAATAAACACGGCTGTGGCACAATAGGCTTTATAGCAAGAGCGCCAGGGAGGACCTCACGAGCCCCCGCCCACATTAAAGCTAACAGACTAACTAAGCCAAAAGAATAGACTATCACTCATTAAGCACATCTTTGAAGAATAAAGTCCAAGTAGAATTATTTAGTTGTTGTAAAGATTTAATGTAAGGATTACATTATCAAATAGAAAGAGAATAAAATATGACATAGAAAGGTACAATTCTGTATAATTAAATGATTTTACTTTCCCATTAGATACTTAGCCTAGGGTGATAAATATGAACTCTTACTGAATATTGGAACTTTCTTTTTTCTTCCGTATGATCTCCCCATTTATAATTATGAACCCTGCTAAAAATTTAGGATATGTTTCAGATTTCGCACTTGGTTCAAACTTATCCGAACTCAATCTCATTAACGAATTTTCTCCAAAACATACCAGGTTTAATCTGAAAATTGTTCGAAAATAGTCAGAAATGTGTCTCATTATGTCCGAAATTCATCGGGACAAAAAAATGTCGACTCCGGACAGAGTCCCATAATATCCGAAATTTCTGCGGAATTCAGAACTTGGAGTAATTTTTGTTACAGTATAAATGAAAAGTAGTCCGTTCTGATCTAAAATTTGTTTAGAAGAGAACTTCCACTCCGGAAAGAGTCCGATTCAAACAGAAATAAGTCCGGACAAAAATACTGAATTTAGAATTTGAGTCTGAATTAATTTGAAATTAGTCACAAAGGAAAAGTCCGCTGAAATTAAAGTTCTAATGAAAAGTCGTCCAGTTGAATCGGGAATTAGTCCAGCTGAAAACACGGAATACAGGACAGGTCCGAATCAATATGAAATCAGTCCGGGAGAAAAATTAATCATTCGCTAGAATTAAAGTGCTATTGAAAAGTCATCCGGTTGAATCCGGAATTTTTCCGGGCAAAATACGGAATCTGGAACAAGTCCGAATTAATCTGGGTTAACTGAGTTTTGACACTTAGTTTAGTTTGAATGATAAAAAAATATTTATTTACTGTAAAATTAACAGGATTTGAGTAATAGCATTCTTCGCTGATAATGTGAGCTTCACCTCAAAAAATACACACGTCAAAATCACATTTCAATCATAATTTATAGGACATTTAATTCAAAGCCTGCCACCATAACCTACTCTCCCCTGGTTATTGTAGAATACTTCAGTGACAAGTGTCATACAAATATCCCAGGTTGGAATAAAAAAACTGAATATGACTCGGGGAATCAAAAATTTTCTACGCGGAACAGATCGTTTTTCGCAAGCGCTAGAAATTTTCTTGATTTAGACCGATACACTCAGCGTGTGATATTCTTCGTTAGTAAAGTGCGTTAAGTGTATCAAGTGTTAAGTTAAGCTATAGAAATATTTTTTTGTCCGTCAAATAAATCAATAATGCGTTTCTCGTGTGCAAACTCTTATATAACCTTGTAATTTGAACAAAACAATAGGAATCTGATGCTCTGCTTCGCAGTACGACTTTTTTTTATTTTTTCGTAAAGAAAATGAAGGTCTAAAATAGGGTTTAAATTAAGCCCTCTTCTAGCCCTACAAGTGAGAAAAATGGACTTATGTGCCATTTTGGGGGGACTAAAAGTGGGTCTTGATCCAATATAAATTAAGACCTCTACAGGTCCTCCTAAAGTGTATTAAGACTTATATTTAGAGGCTAGAAGCCTCGGTGGCTGAGTGGATAGCGCTTCAGATTTCCATGGAGCAGGTTTGGGGTTCGATCTCTGAGCCGGTACCGATGAAAATTGTTCTATGTACTTCTACCGGGGCTTTGGTGGTTCGGAACCCACCTTAAACTATACGTCCCCTCAAATGAGGCTGGTTACATACCAAGGATGAAAAGGGCTCCATGCGGGGGCCAAACCTTGGGGGTCACTAGTCGAATCTATGAAGACTCGAAATGAGTCATCGAATTACTTGCGTAGAGGCTCCATGTCGAGGGGACTAGCGTTCGGTGGTCGCTGGTAAATTTCGCGTAATGAACGCACACATGCACGTACATAACACACCAGAACAGTCCTCCGAATCTGCATCTGACTGATGACCTCAGAACGATCGCTCCATGCACCCTAGCCTGCCAGCAAAGCTGCCGAATGGCAGAGTAGGTGAGGAGGATCACTTTGCCTGTAAGATAGGAGGACGCCATTTGCTGTGCAATAGGTTGCCTGGTACCTGAAAGGTATAATCTCAGAACGTTGGTAACAACGAAACCCATCGAGATCCAGAAACACTCGGCGAAGAGAGGCTGGATTCAAATTACTGTCTTGAGAATAAACATGGGTGCGGCACAATAGGCTTTATAGCTTGAGCGCTAGGCTGGGAAAATATAAGGGCTCAGAAAGCGGGAACTCATGAAGGAACCACCCGCTCACATTAAAACTAACTGACTACATTTAGAAGTCTGAAATCAGACTAAAATTTTGACTCGGGGATACAATCCGGATTGGACCAATCAGTCAGACCGTATAAAGGACGGATATTACCGAATATAATCTGGATCCATCGAGTCCGTCAGACTGCATAAAAACGGACATCACCTGATACAATCCGGGTTGATTGAATTCGTCAGACCGCACAACTTTCCGATTCTACTGGACAATATTCAGAGTTATTATTTTTTTCGTTTTACTTCATCCAGACAGTTTTCATACAAGCCCGTATAAAATCCAGTTGACAAAAACCGGATGACGCCTCGAACAATACCGGACAAATTTCGAAATCCGGAATTTGGCCGGAATTTTCAGCAGGGATAAATTAAAAAATAAATTTAAATTACTAGATTCAAATAAAACCACTAGATTTAAGTAGAATTAATAAGCCACGAAGTCCCAGGTTCTCAATATACGAAAGTAAATTTGAAAATAGCTTAAGCCTTAAACGCTATAAAGAAAAGGTTGGGATTATCCAAACCTCCGCATGACGGGCCCTCTCGCAGTAATCAAGTTTATGGTTCAACATCTGTCTTATAAGCCTACCGCGATTATTAGTGTAGGATCAAAGGTTCTTCTAGTCTTAGATTATATCACAAAACATGAATTGAAGATTTATTACATCTCCATTGAAGTCTCTAAATAGCAATTTGTCTATCACTATGAACTTAATTAAACGGCATTTTCGTGCTTCTTTGAAAATTGCCTGAATTCTTTCTGGTTTTATATTATTCTACAATTCTAATTCCGAGCTATTCTTAACCCTCAAGTTCTCTAAATAAAATCGTTTCTCAACAGCAGCCATTTCGCTCCTTATAATATTATATAGACTTATGATATTTTTTGCATGCGCTTGTATGTTTATACCTATACACTTATATTGATACATTTGAATATTTGTATCCAATAGTCGCTTGCGAACAACTTAATACCATCTTTTACGTCTCTCTTAGGTTAATAATCTACTTGCACTAATTTATTTCAATATTCGCGCCTCGTTCGCTACTACTGCCATGAGCGGTGAAAGTTATAAATATGACTCTCTACATGAAGATTCTACAGATGACTCAGATGGATAAACTGAGTGAGTAAAATAAATTTAAGAGAAGTTAAGTGAGTTTGGACGCTCTGTGTCGGGTGCAAAGACAGTTCTAAGAGATTTTCTTCGAAAAACTCTGACGCAAGACGTAAAGAAGGCAGATGACGAAGTCATGACGAATAAAGGCGCTACTTGTTCGGAGGACGACGAAGTCGAGTTGGATGGTGGAGTGGGTAGCAATTCCTTAAAGCTCAAAAAGCTGAAATTCGGGTTAGGAAGCTTGAGCCAGAGAACGCCAGCAAACAAGGCGGAGTTGAAAGACCGTCTATTGGCAACAGGCCAAAACGGCAGTAAAGGCGACGAGGGCGGCAAAGATAACGAGGACGACGAGGACCTAGACGTCAATGACGATAAACAAGTGTCATTCCGTGACGAAATCGAGGGGCCAGTACTGGCTCGAACTGATGAGAATGAAGCAAAGCTAAGACGGCAAAACAAGACTAAGCGCAACGTGCAGCCTGAGAGAAAACAAAAAAAGCATGACGCAGCTATTCTAAAAAATCGAAGTTATTAAGCTTAACCGCTCCATGTTGACAGATTAGCGACAGAAAATTTAATGGTGACATCTTTATTTAGAGAAAACACAGGACACGTTTAGTAGCGATAACGGACAAAATGTGAAGCGTCGGACAGAGGATTTTGAGGATACAACCTTGATCTGTGACTGGAGCGACGCGACGTACATAAAGCCATTTATGACAGACGATCGCTCTGGGGCAGGGCGAAATCAATCTTCGGCTATGAAGGCTGCAAACATGCTTAAAATGCTATGAAGGAGACACTGATACGTGAATTCATCCTGAAGATTAGCAGCTACAATGTGCATCGTAGAGCGCAGCAGCAAAGAAAGGAGAGCGATGATACGTATCACGAGTATTGTTATTGCATAATGGAGATTGGAGCCTATAGGTCGATATGGAACAAAGCGCGGCAATAGAATACATTATAAAACGTACTAAAGGTGATTCGGGAAGTAAAATGATTTTGTTTGGAGCAAACTATATTTGACAGCTTAAAGTAAAGTTAGATATGCACAAACTAATTAATAGATGGTCTAAGAGAACTAGTAAAACGGAAGGTTCTTAAAAGAAAATGCCAAGTAAAAGGGCAGATGTAAATAAAGTCAAAAAATTTCTCAATATCAAGGCAAAGGAGCACATACGTAGAAAATGTTCGTTTAAAAGTAAGGGCCCAAAATATTTTAAATGTGACGAGTATGAGCACAAGGTTCCGGAATGTAAAAAAGGCGTATATTTGTAGAAAACGAAAATGTGTTATATACTTGGAGCAAATTCGGTGAAATATTACAAAACTGTTTCGGTAAAGGAAAAGAATGTGAAGCTCTAGTCGATACAGCGGGTTGTCTGAGGCTTTTAAGCGTCAATTTTTTTGCGAAGATTGAAGCTTAGTATTCAGAAAGAAATATGACAAAATTCGAGGATATTGGATCGAAAGATTTTCCTTTATCTACTCTGGGTACGACGAATTTAAACATTACAATTGATAGTGACTACTTTTCTATAAAATAACACGTAGTTTAGGTAAGAGTAATGCGCAACCGAATTAACGTGATTTCTGAGCTAATCAAAATTGAAGCGTCGCACTTTAAGGAGTGAAATGAGTAGCAGAGTAGTCAAAGCATTTGTTGATAATTACCAACCGCGTAGGACAAAGCAGGTAGATATAAAAGCGAACATTATCCTAAAAGATGATACACCCATTTATCAGAGTGTTCGGAGGCTCGCGCCTGCGGAAAAAAGATTGTATTTCATCAGATTGACGAATGGTTAAAGTTGGGTAACGTGCGCCACTCCATTTCAAATTATGTTAGTCCAATCGTCTTAGTAAAGAGAAAAGGCGGATCACCGTGAATGTGTATCGATGAAAGGAAGTTCAATGAGAAGATCATTAAAAATCGATATCCGCTGCCAATAACTCATGACCAGATAACTTGTTTACGAGGTGCGAATTCGTTTAGTACACTTGACCTCGAGAATGGTTTTTTCCATGAGCCGATTGCAGATTCCGATGGTAAAGACATGGCTTTTGTTATATCGACGGGCACTTCGAGTTCCTTCGACTACTTTTTGAACTCTACAATTCGCCGGAACTCTCTTAAAAGTACATTGAGATCATATTCAGGTATTTAGCTGCCAGTATAATTATTGTAACTTATATCGACATTTGATTGTTCCTTCCATTGATAAAGCTGAGGGCTTTGAGCTCTTAGAAAAAGTTCTAAAGTAGCAAGTGAATATAATTCGTTAATTAACTGGAAAAAATGTCAATTTTTGCAAACGAAGGTTAATTCCTTAGGTTACATCAGAGGAAAGGAAAAAAGGGAAGCGTTTCAAAAACTTAAAAATGCGTTATGTCAACAACCAGTACTTTCTTTGTACTCTACTAATGCCAAAACCGAGCACGACAGGCAGCTACATCCGATTCATTTTCCAACGAGAAACACAGAGGAGAAGTGAAACAAACGACTTTGCAAGAGGATATTTCAGCACAATTATTTGGATGAGTGCAGATGTTGAAGGAGTATCAGCGTACTATCGAGCACCGTGCAGGTATCAGGTTCAACCACGTAGATGCGCTGATTCGCTATGCGATATCGGAGGTCTCAGTGATCAGCGAAGGTTTAGACACCATCTTAGAGCGGATAAGAAGCCAACGAATAGATAACGATCTTTCGGATCTGATGACTGATGGACAAAGTTAAAAGTTTCGCCGCAAGGGTGGGCTTCTTTGCAAGGAGTTCCAACAGGTGTGGATCATAATTGTACACAAGCAGATGCAAGGTGACATACTTCCAAGATGCTATGGGCAGGGTTACTTTGGAACCGCGAAGACGGAGCAGCTAATTAGAAAAGATTATTGGTTTCACGGTATGTAGGAGAAAATCCAGAGGTGGGTAAAAAACTGTGTTGCTTCTACCCCAGCAGAGCGAAAACATAGCAAGCTGGAAGGATTTCTGCACTTTTTGGATAAAGGAGAAGGCCCAATGAACACATATCGGTTTGACTATCTGCGACCTTTACCTGCGACCAAAAAGAGCTACAATCACATATTAGCCGTTATCGGTGCACTCTCGAAGTTTGTGTGGCTTTATCCAACAAATGCTAGAAGTTCCGCAGAGTTGATCAACAAAATACTCAAATAGTCTACTGTGTACTGCAACCCATGTCGAATAATAACAGATCGAGTCCCAGCATTCACGTTATTTGAATTCGAAAATTATTGCGAAGGAGAAGGAATCGCTCATTCTAACATCATTATAGGAGCACCGAGAGGAAATTGTCAGGTGGAGTGCCTGAACTGGACGTTGATTTCGGCATGAGTACGTGGACAAGGCTCAATAATTTAATAATCACATTTCGACTAGAAGCACAGGGGTATCGCCATTCACTCTTCTTTTAGAAACCCGAATGAGTCTCCGGGATTCAATCCGAAAACAAGAAAGCCTACGATAAAGATCGCAAAGAAGCGAACTGTTATCGAGGAGATGACCTAGTGGCGATTCTTCGTACGCAAGGAGGGCCAGGGTTCAAATTTTATGCAAAGTCTCATGGACCCTACGAAGTGACTAAAGTTTTGAGGAATGATCGATTTTCACTGCAGAAGCTGGAACAAGAAGAGAGACGTAGGATGTCTTAGATCTCGGGGGGCAACATGAAATCTGGGCCAGGAACAAGTTCATTGATTGACGCCTAAGGGAAGATGACTTAGTCAGGGTGGCCGAGTGTAGAAATTTAGTTCCCCTACTTTTATGCCTGCTTAAAAGTGTTGCGTGGTTCGGTGAAGAAACTAGGAACAAATACTGCTAGGCTACAATATGTGTATGTGTGTGTGTAGGAAGCTCGTTTCAAAGCTGGTCCTCTACCATACTCTACGTCTCAAGTTCTTATATTCCGATATGTATTTTGACACTTTTGAATCAATATTATTTAGTATTGTACCTGACATCCGATTGACTTAATTTGCCCCTACAGCAATGATATAACTCATTAATCGCATAAAACGCTTTTTAATCCTCTTTAGTTATAACTTCCGCACTCTCTAAATCTGAATTAGTTTGAATTTAACTAACTCAATCATTACAATCAATTTTGAATAAAGGCTTAGTTACTTTCAAGATTTTTACTAATGAAATAGTTGACTGGACACTGTCATGTCATACCATTTGAATTAGTTTAAAAAATCGGTAATTTTTTAGTTATTTCTGTAAACTACCTATTGATTCATTAAATTTTCATAATGATCTCAATCCACCCACAACTTTTGGACTGACCGTGCGAACAGCTTTTATTGCTCAGAATATTTCGAAATATCGCATTATATAATTGACCTTTGTGTGCATTTGTGTCCTACATTTCAGTAGGGCAGTCTCTTAAACTATTTTCTTGATTTTTGGAATTTTTATATATTGTATTTTCATATAGAAGGCTTTAGAGGAGTAAAATATTTTCTTCTCGAAGTCTGCTTACGTGAAGCGTCTTTTCCGTTCACCGATTAGCAAACTCTTTGCAATAGGAATTCTACATTTTGTGCATTATTTTCAGATTTTTTGTAATTTGTGATAAAGAAGCAATAAGGCACTTCAAGGATTTCGCCACCGTACTAATTAAAAATATCTTTGTAAATTGTGATTTACAAATTTTCCTAAGCGTGTGTTTTTCTGAAAATTTGCTGTAATTGAAATTTCGATTCCTGGGTCTTTTTCATTTCTCGTCTAGTATATTACTATGCTACAACATCTTCAATATGCTTATAGACAATTTTAAACCACAAGTTTTGCAGATAACTTCTTTTAAACCCAAAATTGGCATTTTGAAAGTACAGTGTATTTCCAGTTTGTAAATATAAAAATGGTATCT
>JAWWEA010000038.1:5917914-5927966 GCA_035222095.1 Andricus quercuspetiolicola | reverse complement strand
TCCTGTACAGGAACCGTCAAGATTACCTGTACAGGTTCGTGTACAGGAACACGTGCAGGTTCCTTCGAGGCTCCTGTACAGGAATTTTCATCTGGATTGCCATGACGTAAGCTCGTAAACATCAAAGAAACTTGCACATGGCATATATGACTACAAGTTAGCGTTTCCTTCCGTACCACATGACTTTTCTTGAAGTCTTGAAAATTTACAAAATCTGCCCACGCATCATCGACTTTCCATGTCGTGAGATGACGCTTTGGTGTACACGAATCAACTATTTTGATCATAGACAATCAAGGATAATTAGATCAATACAACGGGTATCTTTCAAAGAGACTCTTTCAATACATTATGGTTCTGTTTAGCGTTGAACCCAATGAGCAAAGCGCTAAATAGCATGTCTTCTGGGTTTAGAATACATGATAATGAGGATGGTCATCAACTGACCCATCTTCTATACACGGATGATCTGAAGCTATACGCTACTTCGCGCGCTTCTCGCAACATTTGAACGTTAGGCGCTCAATATTTTAAATTGAATGCAACACTCCCAGTTTGAGAGCAACAATGGTGCTAAAATAAGGTCAACATCAAGTGCGGTAATAATAATGATATAAATCGCTTGCTTCTCGCAACGCTAGAATGCGAAGCGCTCAGTATTTTCAATTCTTTGCAACACTCACAGGTTAAATGGAAACAAGAGTCCTAAAATAAGGACAGTATCAAGTGTGGTAATAACAAACATATATGTCGCCCGTTTCTCACAAAGTTCGAACGCGAAGCACTCAATATTTTTAAAGAACTATAATACTCACAGTTGGAGGACAGTAACGGTTCTTATGTAAATTCAGTATCAAGTGCGGTAATTGCAACACTCACAGTTTGAGGGCAGCAATGGTTCTAAAATAAGGTGAGTATCAAATTCGGTTGGGACAATCATATACATCGTCCACTTCCAGCAAGGTTAGAACGCGAAGCGCTCAATATTTTCGATTAGTTGTAACACTCACAGTTTAAGGGCAGCAATGGTTCTAAAAGGTACAAGGTTTTGTCATACCTGATACAATTACTGTTTTGAGTAGAGAAATGGTGCAAAGTGACCTCAGTACCATTTGAGATAATTTCAATCATATGTTACGTTCTCTCCCAACAACGGTCGAACGTTAAGTGTTCAATATTTTCAATTAACTGCAACATTGTCAGTTTGAAGGTAGCAACGATTCTAAAGTATAAAAATAAGGTGAGTAATGGAATTTATTTTAACATAGCAAGGCTTTTCAGCATCTTGTACTAAAAAATATTAGTTTTCAATTAATAATTACATTTTGTTGTACAATTTCAAATATATAAAATTGAGCCCAATTTCATATATCATCAATTGAATATTATTTTATATTTTAATATTATTTTATACTTTATACTTACGTGTTTCTAAACCTTAACACTTCTAAACTTTAAATACTACGGCATCCAATGTGAAGCTTTAATATTTTTACTTGAAAATATTTAAAAATTATTCAATTTAGAAGATTATTACTTTCACATTGTTCATATATTGAAGCATTTTATTAGAAATAAAATCGGGTCTATAATCTGAAAGGATTTATAGTTTGCATATAAATTCGAAATGGTTTAATTTTAAGCATATGACTAAATCTAAATTATTAGCGAAAAAAATTATCGTCGCAGTAAATTTATAAGCTTTTACACATTCTATGAGTGAAATGATTTTTGAGTCAATCTAAAGAAATAATTGAATATCAAAATGTATAATTACTATTTAAATTTGCATCACAGTCAACTTGAAAGTTTTTCATAGTTTTATGAGTGATATGAATGTTATGTCAGCCTAAGTTTCATTATGTTGATTGTGCTTTGCAATATAATTAAATAAATATTATTTTTAAACTCAAATATCTTTCAGGGAACGACACCAAACAGAAGGAAGTTTTCAGTGAACTATACGCACTATTATTATTGATATCCATGTTATTATCATTGCTGTTTATTTTCTTCATTCGTAGGAAATTGCTTTCTATAAAACTTGAATGTTCCGTATCTACTTAATTAGTTTTATATTTTCGAACCTCAAAAATCAATCACCGACATCTCAAAATGAATTTGGCAAAATTGTTGAATGAACAAATCATAACCAGACAATATCGAAGGTATTCCTTTTCGACGAAAACTTCCTCTTTTCTTATAAAAACACACATAGTTATGTAAAAAGATATTCTTTATTTTCTAAAGTTACTAATTACATAATATTTTTCATGAACAATTTTCTAAATTCTTTTAAATTCAAAATAAATACAGGTGTCCCCGTGCAGAAATTTCGGCGTGTCCCTGGTCGGGGCCAGCTCTGGTAGGATCTGGCCCTGATCGGGCATCCCAGTCAGGGCCTGACTCGAAATGAAACGCCCAATCCGATCAGGGACAGACTGGGGTATCCATAAGGAAAGCCCGATCTAGCCCTGACCAGGCCCCTTCTAATCTTTATTTATAAAAATATCATTAAAATATAATTTATTCAATAAAAAAGTAAACCAAATAATTAAGAATAATAAATCTAAATTATTCTAAATTATTTTTCTTTTTTTTCCAATCAAGTTTTCATAAAAATACTTTGAGTGAATATGAAGTTTGTACCTGAATCTGTGCTGCTGTGAAACTCCTCGACATCGAAATAAAAAAGAAAATTTTTGATAAACATATGCATAATTTATTTGGACAAATGTATGAAAAAAGTAAAAAAAAATTGTTTTTAATTATCTTTATCAAAAACTACTACAAAAATTTCGACTTGAAAAATTTTTTGGAGCAAAAGTTCATATTTAACAAACCGAAAATATTAATTTATACATGATTTGTATGTATAATTCAGAAATTGGGAAAAAAATGATATTATATTATTTAAATCTTGAATAAAACACATATAAAGTCACAACAAATTGAAACGAATTCTCATCATTTTGAGGTTAGATTTGATAGTGAAGATAAGTATTTGCTTACCTACGTCTTCATCAACGTCTTCATTGCGTAAGCAAAGAATGGCAGCAATGGATCTATGCTTCCTTACCCGCAATGTACTTTTTGCCTTTGGCATTATTTATAAATTAAGTATATCACTTGCCCACCGTACACTCATACTAAAACCTTTTGACTTATTTGAAGACTCGTGCGAAAACATCACGCGACGACAAGGGTCTCGAAACTGTGAGATTTCAAGCGGTATTTTCAAATTATCATTATGCAAGTTTCGAGACTTTTTAATGAATATGACAAAAATAAATACATTTTTATATTTTTGATATTACATTCACTAGCAAATAGTTGAATTTAACTAATTCTGCATAAAGAATGTCACCAAATAGTTAATGAAAATAATATCATTTTGCAGTCAAATAACATTACCTGCAATAAGTTTAATTAAACTAATGTAACTTTAGCTTAGTCACTAAATTAGAAATTAGTTGAATATTCACTAGTTGAGACAGGCAGTAATTTTAAATTTAATTAATTCAACATTAAACTAACTTTGATTTACAAAGGGTAACCAGATGTGGCCCCGACCAGAACCACATCAGTAGCCATGGTGAGGGCCACATATAAATAAATAACGTGATAAAATGGGCAATTTTACCTTTGTGAATTTTGATCTCAAGAAAGAAACTCACCAGCAGCTGGAATTCTGGCATCAGCACTTACATAAAAGAAATTATTCTAGTAACATTTATAACGAAAAGTTAGCAGAAGTTTACCTTTACTCTTCTTATAAACATTTTGGGAATCAAATTCTCAATAAATGTGTTTTTCGCATAACTAGATTTATTCTTCCGAACAAAAATAATTCACCATTGGTTTCAAAGGCATTTATATGCTTGGAGCTTTATAAAATATAAATAATATATATTGTAAATAACAATTTAGTTAAACAAATTTTTCAAGACGATGTTTTCTGGTGGAAAAAATTATTTTTTCTTGAATTATTATTGGGCTGATGTTTCTTGCCCTGTTTACCTACCGAAGATAGTTAAAAAATACTGTATGTGATTGTTATAAAAATTTTTTCAAAAAAAAAGTAAGATCAATGATTTCTACATACAGAAGAAGCGTTTTATTCACTGAAATTATCCGACAATAAACTAACACTCATTCCAAAACATTGTACGACACACTAAATAACAATTTCTGTGACTATTAATAACAATTTCTATTAGAAAATGTATCAATCTGCCAGTTGATTGTATAAAAAAGGCTATTTATTGCTATGAGACTGGTCTACAATTTATTATTAATGGTGATAATAATTCATAAATCAATAATCAAGTCAGCAAATTATCATTTTTATAAAGGTTAATTAAAACTTCTCTATATATTTTATGGAAAGAAACTCTTGCCGAAAATGTTTTATTCTTCATCAAATTTTAAGAGAATCATAAGTATTAAGTTCAAGTAAGGTATTACGCATGACAAAAATATTTACAACAATTCGAATTCAAGATTGATTCAAGTGCTGAATCTTTATTTAGGTATTCAATGTTTTTTATAACAATCTTATCATTACTTATTACAAACAGATATATGATTTGCTAATCAATTTAGTTGGTTCAATGCCACAATTAAGCAAATTGTTATTTAGTGTATTGTCGGATAATTTAATAATTTTTTGATCAACTTCATTAGTTAATCATCCCAGGAAATATCATTCCAATAATAATTGAAGAGAAAATAATTTTTTTCTACGAGGAAACCTCCATTTGAAACATCTGTTTAAATAAATTGTTGACAACAATCTATATTATTTAAGGATAAGAAAATACAACAAAAGTTGTTCAACTCAATCGTACTAATATTTATTGAAGTTGAAAGTCCCAACGTCAAGTTTGTAGGACTCCTAAAGTGTCTTTTGGAGTCCTAATTATGGGAGCGGGATATGCTCCTCTGTCTCGCTCTCATTTTGAACATGTCTTTATTAAATTTTATTACAATTTTACATTCTTTCTTAATAAATCTATAATAATTAAATTGCTACAATTTATAGCACATTCCACATTTATGGATAATAAGATAAATTCTACACAATTTCAACATAACAAACTTGACTCCAAAATATGACTATGGAACATTACATCGCACTACTTTGACTTATAATTATCTTATTCCCCTGATAAGGACAACGGTGAGTTTTCGAAACGTTTGGACTTTTAACTTCAATAAATATTAGTCAGATTGAGTCGAAAAGCAAATGTGAACTGATGCTGATTTCTCGTCATAAATATTATTAGAAGTATTTCTGTTCTATAACTGCAGATGCAATAATTCCATCTAATGGTGAGTTTTTTGGGTATTTTTTCTTGAGACGAAAATTCAGAAAGCTGAAATGGCCAATTTTGGCACTTTGTTTGTATATATATTGTTGCTCTGTGATGAAAATTGTAAAATCGCAAATCACATTTATCTTGGAAATTTAATGTTGAGCATTTCTAAAAAATACTTTGAAATAGGTTAAGAAGTACAACCTGTGGATGATTATGAACAGTAAATTCCTATCTTAGACCACTGCACTGTGCAGCAGTCACCGCAGCACGCGGCGGGCAGCGCTACACAATATTATTTATCATTAGCTCCGAGATCAATCGAGCCCAAAAAAGTTTAAACGGTTTCTGGATCTTAAGCGTTTACACTTCCCAATATTGGAAGAAATTTTTTAATTCCGTTTGTAGAACAGGGCAAAATTTGAATTTATTTATTAAAAAATGATATAAATTAGCAACAATAACGAGTAGCACAATATTGAGAAAATGTCAACAGTTCGGATGGGCCCATGCGAAATAGCTTGGATTGCTGAACTTAAAGTTGACAATCATTGAACGATCTCACGAATTCGTTTTCACAGCGCCACGTCTGAAGGTTCGACTTTTGATTATAGATTTCATAAATTTCCGCAAATTTAATACATTTTTATAAATTTCTATAATTTTGGAAATGTATGGAAATTCGTGATAATTTATAGGCATTTATGTCATTTTACGGAAATTTAGGGAAAGCATAGATTCTCAAAATATATTTACATCAACGAAACTTGAAACCTTTGCTTTCTTTAATATCGACTGACTTTGGGATCACATTTGGCCTCTCTTTATTTTGGATCAATAGAAAATATTTGTGGTTCCTTGAAAATATTCTTTAATAATAATTCCTATATTATACCTTACAGATGGAACTGATGAGCTGCCACCCAGTGGTGAACCAACAAGGAGGCAACTACCACGAAGGCCGCGCACAGGAAACTGGGAAAATCAATGTTAGTATATTATAATTTTTTGAAATAACAAAAAATTGCTGGGATTCAGAAAAAAATGCAAATTTTATTTCTTAACCGCCAATGCATTCTTATTCCTGAACGGCGTTAGCCTCTAGACTCTTTTGAAACAAGTTTAAAATTTTGGCTTAAAAAGTGCATATTCTCGTAGAAAATTCAATTGCGCATCCATTTTCATTTTTAAAAAAATGTTGTAGTTTTCCAATATTTTAGAGTAAAACCGAAAACCTTAATAAAAAAAAAACAGCTTTGTGTAAATTTGAGAAATTTATGAAAGTTTATGAAATTTGCAGAATTTAATGATACTTTATGGAAATTTGCGGAAGCTTACAGGCATTTATGGTAATTTACGGAAATGTATGGAAAGCCTAGGTTCTCAAACAGTATATTGCACAACAAGTTATGAAGCGTGAGATTTACCAGGAGCATGAAGTTGGCAGCGCAAGGCCGGTTGAACCGGTCTCGTGCTGTCAACTTCTTGTTCTGGTGCAAATTTCGATCTCCACTGACATGAGTAGTGCCCACTATCTTTCACATCAAGTGTATAAAAAATTCGATATTCGGCATCCGTAGAGCATGAGCAAAATCTCAAAAATGTTGCGGTATTTGAGGTCGATTCGTTATTTTCTCCTCTATTATCCGAAGAGAACGCCATCTTGCAAACTGAATTGAAGTTGGCTGTAGATCTCCAAGCATACCCAAGCAGAACACACGAAATCGAGACTATTGGAAACATCGAGAGAGATAACATCTTTATCTCTTTCACTATTCTGGACTTTTTGCAGGCAGACACTGAGAATGTCGCATTTTTTTTTGCAAGTGAAGAAAAAAAGGTCGCGTTAAATTGGCTACATTCGCCATGCTGTACGGACGTTGAATATCGAATTTTCCTGATACGATTTGTTAAAAATGTATTCGCATCATCGAAATTTAGAACCTTCGGTTTTTTCAATATTGACTGACTTCGAGATTACATTTGACCTCTTTTTATTTCGGACCAATAGCAAATTTTTGGCGTTCGTTGATAAAAATGTAATAAAAATCCCTATATTATATCTTACAGATGGAAGTGGTCCGCTGACACCTGGAGGTCGATCATCACGGCTTCCTAGAACAAATGCAGGTTAGTATATTATAACTTTTTTGAAATCATAAAAAATAGCTGGGATTCAGAAAACATGCAAATTTAATTTCTTAGCCGCAAATGAAATACGCTCGCTGAACGGCGTTGGCCACTGGAGAGCTTTGAAACAAGTTTCAAATTTTGAACTGAAAAGATGGGCATGATGAATTGAAGAGCACTTACAGAATTCGACACACACTTACTCGCTATTTATTACAATCTGTCATACTGTGCTGACATTTTGATTGACACCAAACTTTGTTTTTCATGTGTAAACACTTATTGGCTTGGCATTTTGTTTTGGAGGAACATTTAAAAAAAATATTGTTCCGCTGAAAAATCTTGAATAGTATCATCAATTTTTAATTTACAATTTTCATCAGATTCGGCCGTTTTGATTTTAAATAAAAGCTTATTAAATTTAAAAGAGTATATTGCTTATAATGGTGATCGTAGCGGACGTATTGATTTGCTGCTCTGTGGAGTTTTGCAGTTTCGCGAGTTTTTCTTACTCTTTATTCAATAAAAATGTGCAAGTTGTGACTTTGTGTGTTCCTGGTACGTCTGAGCAAATTGTTTTTGTTCAAAACTACTAGTTTCTTCCTGTTTTGTGAATAATAAAGAACTGTCGTTAACGGATATACGTATTGGTAACGTCGACCGGAGTGGAGTGCATCTTATCAAATTCGTTTTGTTCGAAACTACTAGTTTCTTGCTGTTTTGGGAATAATAAATGACTGTCATTAATCATTTAAAGCAATGGGTGCATTTCCAGAGTGCGAAGAAGTGATTTCTAGAGGAGGACCTGAGGTGCTTGTTTGTTTAAAGTGTGACATTTTAACTAATCTCGTCTGTGCGAACTCTAACATTTCAGAAAAAAACTTTGATAAACTTAAAAAGGGTCAAGCAGATTTTTTCTGCATAAAATTCAAAGGACAAAGCGTCAGCGACATCTCTGCGGCAGTGGATGGCAGCTCGTCTGGGAAACCTGCAATTAATATTCGCAACGCAGTCGATAAGTCTCTCCCTCACGCTCCTGCACTTATAACAGCAACGACTACCACCGACGAGCCGGATCTTGCTGCTATGATGAGAAATGCTGTCTTGGAAGGACAAAAGGAAGCGCTTGCGCAGTCACAACAGATTCTCTTCATGATCAGAGATTTTGAAAATGAGCAACAAGCATTCAACGATAATCTCCTAACCTCCATTCAAACGATGAAAGGAGATATTGCTGAGAACTCTAATCGAATTTCCGTACTCGATGCTAGTTTAGAAATGGGAAAGGAGGATATAACAAAAATTAAAAGGAATGCCAAACGACTTTGGAAATTTATAACTTCTCTATGAAACCCTAAGAAGATCTTTTCACTACTATGGACTCATTAGCTAAGGCTCTTGACGTTCCCTTTGCGAGGAAAGATGTGGTAAAAATATATATAATTATTAAGGCACCTGCACTCACAAAATCCTCTAACCCCCCTATCATTTTTGCGAAACTCGTCAATCAGCAACTTCGAGATAAATTCGTTGAGAGAAGGAAGGTTCTTAGAGACTTCTCTACTGAAAACCTCGGGTGGTCGAGCAAAGATAAGCATCCTGTTCATCTACGTGAGGCCCTGTCACCTTTGAACAGGAAAATCTACGCCATTGACCCTGGTCTCAGCAGAGACAAAATAATCAAGTATCTGTGGATCGCGGGCGGAAAAATTTTTTGTCGCAGGGAGGGTGCCTCTTCACGAATTCACCTGGCTAATCTGCAGACCGTCGTGGGATTTAGATATAATTCACTGCTTCCTCGTATCATCTTAAGTACATATATCGGTAAATATAATATAACTTGTCATTTAGGTCGATTCTCAACTCATCAAGCATACCTAATCATTTGTTCAATAAAAAATTTTCACTCAATAACTCAAAGGTTTCTCAGTTATTCTAACTATGCTATTGGGATTGACTATGTTCTACAAAAACATATGGTAAGTCAAAATCTCGACTATATCGTGCTTTATTTTTTATCTAAAAGATCTATTATTGTATCCGCAGCACCAGATTGTATAAATAATACTAAGATTGTTTCTTGTCATATTTCTATTTCGAGTATCTTTTCCTGCATTCTAGCATTCTTTCATGTAACTTGCAACTTAAGACTTACCATCTTAAATTTTCAATGAATATCTTAAATATTTGTCATGTTAACTTTATAATGATTATTGCCTTTCTAATCTTTACTCTTTTATATGCCTTATTCCCTGGTTTCAAATGTAATCATGTAAACTGGATTTTGTTGGTTAACGTATTGCGGACACTTGTATATTTAACTATATTTGAACATTACTTATCACTTTCAAAATGGAAGCCTTAAATATTTGTCAAGTAAAAGCTCAATCTTTACCTGCCCATTACCACGAATTTGAACTTTATTTTATATCTTGTTCCTATCAATTCATAGCCGTGACCAAGACCTGGTTTACGCCTAACATTCCATCTATACTCATAGCACTTGATCATTACACACTTTTCCCCAGAGATGGTGATGAGAGAAGAGGGGGTGGGGTCTGTCTTTATATTCTTGACAGCTTAAGGGGTGTACAGGTGGGAGTG
>JAWWEA010000038.1:5602977-5615697 GCA_035222095.1 Andricus quercuspetiolicola | reverse complement strand
GTACCCCTCCCCCAATGCTGGGTCTTGGGACAAATGACTCGCTGCAATGCACCGCATCGCGAACCGGCGTCCGGCAACGTTTGTTGATTGTTCGTTACGAGTGTTTCGGAGATTTATCGTAGTGATGCCGTACGCATGCTTAAAATTTAGCGTCACGTGTCCGCGCCATTCGCTACAATCCTTTGTGGATGTAGAGGATATTTTAAATTATACCGTGAACTTTAAAAAGAGCAAGCTCTTTCAATATAAATGTGGACCTTCGACGTGCGTCGGAAAAATTGCTTATGTTTGTGGTAAGTATATTCAGTGACGGTTTACACATTGGGCAAAAGTAGGCAAATGTCTACTTTTCATTTTAGGCATTTCATTTTCAATTTCAGGCTTTTCATTTTAGGCAAATGCCTACTTGTACTTCGCAGGACCGGCTGAACGTAAATTATCTATCTTTCTTGCTCCTTAAGGAGCGTAAATGTAAACGAATTAGAGTATACGAGACACAAGCATATGGAAGACCACCATTTGTTTTCCATATGCTTGTGTCTCGCTTACTCTAATTCCATTACATTCACATTTCTTAAGGAGCGAGAAAGACAGATAACCTGTGCTCCGTCGGCCCTGGACTACTTCGATACAGATCTGTAGCCTCATCAGGTTTTTTTTTCTCACAAAAGATGACAAGCTTATTAGCAATTTGAAGATAGTTGTACCATGAAATTTAAAAACTTATATTCGTAATAGTAGAGATTTTTTAAAAAATAAATAACAAAAGATTGGAGAAATCGAACGAAATTGATGTATATAAGTCAAAAATTATAGAGACATAACCTTAAAGCAGTCGACTCAAACTGACATTATTTTAGATTAAAGTTATAGGTTATTTAAATATTTATATAAGTGAAACTTTTTGAATTATTAAAATCTCAGGATAAATCCTGGATTTTAATTGGATATAATTAATTACAGTTTGGAGTAGTGATTAAGGGCAGACATGTGGCACAAATTAAGGTTGTGTCTCTGTAATTTTTGATTTATGTAACATCGCTTTCGTTTTATTTCTACAATTTTTTATGGTTTTTATATAAAAAAAACATCTCTACTATTACGAATGTAACTTTAAATTTTATGGTACAACTGTCTTTAAACTGATCCCAGCTGGCACCGGACCGTTCTCAAAACGTTTTCAGAACGTGTAATAAAGTCCGCAAACGTTAAGGAGAATGTTGCAAAAAAGGAAAAAAAACGTCTTTAAAATATCTACAGAACGTCTTATGTCTGGCATTATAATGTTTTCTGAACACCGTGGGACGTTTTGGAGACGTGACTAGAAATACTCTAAAAAAACTTTATTTTTACAAATCATAAATTATTAAAGAAAACGTTGGTCTTAGTTCATAGAAAAATTAGGCCTTGAACCGACTACAAGACCTAAATAAAGTCTCATTAATCACATGAAAGTTGAAAAAATCCTTACCCAGATAGCACAACAGTTTGCAGCAAACTTGCCTAAAGTTTGCGGTGCAAGGTTCGGAAACTTACACCGCAAGGTTTAGGCAAGTTTGCCGCAAGTAAGTTAATGTCCGCCTTACGGTAACTTTGCGAGGCAAACTTGAGAGAAACTTACATCGTAAGTTTGAGGGAAGCTTACCAGGCAAACTTGAGGGAATATTGCAACACAATATTTAGGGAATCTTGCGAAGCAATATTATAGAAATCTTGCATCGCATTATTTAGGGAAACATGCGAAGCAATATTTAGGAAGGCTTGCAAAGCAATATTAAGGAAACCTTGCACGGCAATGCTCAGGGATCGTTTTTTAGAAATAAAATAACAGCGCAAATGTATAAAGCTGCAGAATTAGAAGGCCAGTGAAAAAAACAAGTTATTAAATACCGCACTGTTTATTATGATTTTGCGAAAGTAAGTTCCAGTGTCTGTTTGACAGATAAGGTGAGTCCTACTTATAAATACTTAATGATAGTACTATGCAACATATCAAATTACAATTGAACATTTTTTACCTTCTCGTCATTATTAACTTAATCAGTCTTCCGATTTAAAGCTGAGCAGTACTCAAATGTTAAGTGTCAATCGTAATTTCTATAGACTTAATCTTAATGACTTAAGTAATGAGGTAGGTACATCAATTCTCTAAAATCTCGCAACATAAAATTATAGTATTAAATACTTAAGTAGTATGTACTATACATATAGTACATTATCACAACGCTCATATAATTAAATTCTGTAAGAATCGCCTTAAGATTAAATATTGCTTTCGAAATAAGTGCATTTATAATTGCGCATTTTGAACCTTGTTGTTGTTTATCAACTCAATCAGTCTTTTGATATTTAAGATTAAATATACATAAATGTAAGATAAATTCTCAAAACACAAAAGGATGTAGTAAAACTCTTTTAAAATAACGTTTGGGCACCTACTGCTCAGGTGTTCTACAAGATGAATTAGGAATCATCTTCGTCATTATCTTCCTCCAAATCAAACTGCATATCTTTTTCTCTTTCTTGTGCTTTCTTAGCATTTTTCCTGAGGTAAAAATGGTTTTAGTGAGTTATCAAAGCAAATAGCAATATTTTATGAAGCAGATTACCACAGCAAAATTGTGATACTTACCCTTCTCGCTCTTGTCGATTCTTGCATTGATAAAGCCAATCTTTCACACTCTTAGTGGTTAATACAATCGTTGTATCCGGATCCACAATATCGACTGCACCTAGCGTAAAAAATTGTGGCATTAGCGTAACATGTGAAAGAAAAAATCAAGGATTATCGGAAAAAATTGTAACCATTGCTTTTATAACTAAAATTATTGTAGGTCATAAACACTTAATTCAATTTGTTGTAAGTTTTTAAAAGTATTTTTAAAAATCCTTAAAATGTTCAAACTCGACGACTTTGATGAAGTATAATGGACTTATTTTCTTCATGAAATAATTTTGTAAACCCTGGCCAAATTACATATCAAATGAATCTTTAATTTTTAAACTTTTAAAAATTTCTTAAGCTCAAAAGATAAGGTACTATAAACTAACTGCTTTTTAAAATGATGAGTGATTTTAACATTTAGATAAATAATGGAATAATTCTTACAACATATTGCTTTGTAAAGAAGTAATTTGTTGAAAGGTTTTTTCTTCCCAGATCTCTCAACAAAGGAATACTTCGTACCAGTTTCAAAGGTCAGGATGTTATTCAACATGCTTGTAATCGTCATGCTGATGGTAACATGTTTCCCGATCTTAGTTAAAGCATGGACCTGAAAGAAACATAACAGTTATTTACTTGCAGAGCACAAATAAGATCGATAATATTACAGAAAGCCAAATACTTACAACTTTGTCGAAGAATTTTTTTTGCGTCATTTTCTTCTCGATTTTTTCCATTTCACTTATACTGCGTGCTGGAAACAGCTTTAGATCAGTGTCCTTATTATTGAAACTTGCTGAGCTTTGGTTATTAGATTTATTAGGTGCAATTCCATTATTACGACAGAACGACTCAAGCATTACCCCCATTGTGTTTATTTTCATAAGCATCAATGTTTGGGCTTTGTCGACTGAATAAGTAGGAAACAAAGAAACTATATCAGGAAAAATTCAAACTGTAATGAGGAAAACACTATATAAATATACTGTTTTAATACGTACAACATTCTGAATCTTCTGGAGAGTCTTTGAACCTAGATGAGCCATGTCCTGATCTGTGTGGTCGTACGTTGACATTCCACAAGTTACCATCATTTGTAATATCTTCTGTGAAGAAAAAAAAGCAAAATTCAACATCACGAGATGAAAGCTTTCGAACTTCCCGAGTTTGTACTTGGCATTAGTGTAAACGTTGCAAAGTTTAATTGAAAAACATTAAAAATTACTAATAATAATCGACACGTGTTCGCAGTATGCAGTTGTTTCTGTTTGCAGCTAATACATTCTGGTCGCAGCATGAAGTTGGTTTGCAGAGATGATTTTATTTTTGTATTCCTGTTTTGTTAAATTGTTTCGTTTTATTATTTGAAGTTTAAAAACACACAAGTGTAAACGGAAATAATATTTAATTTATAGTATATGAAATTCTTTGTGATTAATTTAAAATTTTGGAAATTGTATAAAAAACGAAATTTATAATTGGAAACTAATGTTTTCGAAATAAATATATTTTACATTTTACTTTCTGTGTTTCTTTAACCTTGTTACTTTATTGTATGAAAAAGTCAGAATGATTTCAATTATTATAAAAATTTGTACGACTTTCACCTTTTTAAAACCTTTAATACAGTAAATTAATATTTGTTTAATCATATTGATCAGCTTTAAGCTCAGAAATTTCAACATCAAAATTATTTCGAATTGGAATCGTTTAAAATTAAACAATCTTAAATTGAAAAAATATACCGAAATATTGAAAATGGTTTCGCTTTATTCTTAAATCTTTCCAAATTGTATCTTTGAAATATAATTGTATTTTATAGTTGAAAAATGATTAAAACCAATGATTAGTTAAATCATTCATTTTGACGTAGATGTTAAACTATATTATTAATCATTGTTCATATTATTTTACTACTATTTAATATAAACTAATATTAAACGATACTAAATTTCTAAAAATGAATCAATTTTACAACTCAAAAATGGACCATTCTCACGTTCAGTGCTTAAAATTGAGAATTTTTTAATATGAATTTCTCCATAATGGTAGAATATTAAATCTATAGCTTTTAAAATAAAAATGGATTAGCTTTCATTAAAAGAATGAAAAAATTTAATTTCTTTTTTTTTAATTAAGAGTTTTATGTTTAGAGAAATAAAAATGTGGAAGATTCCTCAGATTCCTAAAAATCTCTGAATTCTTTAAATTCTGTTAAATCCTTGATTTCTCCAAATCCACAGAATTCCTTGAATATTCTAAATTCCTTGTATTTTCTGCATTCTGTGATAGTCTAAAATATTCGGATATCTCTGAATTCCCTATGAATATTCTAAATTCCCGAAATTCCAAGAATTCTCCAAATATCCTGAATTGCTTTAAATCTTCTGAATTTTTTGATTTCCATGAATTCATAGAACTTCTTGAATTCCTTTAATGGTTTTAAATTCCTCTGAATTCTTTGAATTTTTTCAAGTCCTTGGATTGCAAGGAGTTCTCAATATTCTGGAAATCCCATAAATTCAAGGAACTCAGATAATTCACGGAACTTAGATGAATCCAGATATATCTGAGAATTCGGAGGAATTCAGAAGATTTCAAGAAAGTTAAAAGAATTCAAAAGGATTTGAAAGAGCTTGAAAAGGTTTCAAGAAATTAAAAAAAAAATGAAAAATCACTAGAAACTGAATATTTTGGAGGTTGATTTCCTATTTTCCAAGTCCCTTTCTATATTAATCTGTAGAAAATATAAAAAGTTTGCTTGAAAAATGAAACTATGCCTCTCAAATTAGTTTTTTAAAGTGATCAAATTGTACAATTTTTAAATTAGAATCATAGTAATCTTGTTTTATATTTGTTTTATTATTAATTGGCAATACAATATTTCCCGCACGCTGTAGCGCGCATATAATATTGCTAGTAAAATAGATTAATGTTCAATTAATGAAAACTGAACAAATCAAAATTTACAACCTTAAGGCTCTTGAGATCAATGTCTCACCTTAGCATTCAATCGCCTTATTTCACTTAATAAATACTAGAAATATTTTTCAGATACTAAGCGTAACTCCTTTTTTAAATAAGCGTGTGTAAACACAGGAAAAAAATGCCTGATTTTAATCATTTTTACATAAAGTTATACTTTCGAACTCTAACCTAAACTTTCGAAAATAAGCCAAAAATTATTGAAATTTGTCAGTTTTTTTTTAAATTACAAAATTAAAACTTAGATAATGGATTAAATTTAATTCTTTTCTTCAAACTTGAAAATTCAGAACACTAAAATGTCAATCTAAGACTGGAAAATTGTCTCATCAAATGTCAAACGTTTCTTCTTAACTCTCAAATTCACTCAATAATCACAAACACATGCGCCTTGAAAGAAAAACTTCTTTCATACAGAATAAATAAAATATACAGGATAGGAAACTTACTGAAAACATTCAGTTTTTTTCTTGGAACATTGTCAGGAAATCGTGTTTCAGAAGTACGATTTCCCGAGGCATCTGCTACCTTCTTCACATGCTCAGATTTTTCAGAATTATTATTGTGAGCCTCTGAGTTTATGACCTTCGATATTATAGGGTCTATAACAAAGAAGAAAAATATACAGTAGCATCAAATCAGCTAACTAAACGGAAGATAGATATGATTGTAAGTTCTTACTTTTGCACTTTGAAAATGATTAGTTTACCTACCATCTTGTGGATACAAATTTCCATTCCCATTTGCTGCGATAGGAGCTGGGACGAAGGTATTTTCTGTTTTTATTTTTTTTTACTTTTGCCGTCGTTTCTGAATCTAGTAGTTTGTCGTTGTAGAATTTCATTTTTGCCATAGCTTCAGAAAAAGTATCTAAAAAAGTATGATTCATAGTTTCAGATACGAATCGAACGTGAATAAAAAAAATTGATAAACTGTAGTCGTAATTTTTGATAAAGATGGAGGCAACCAACCTGCATAGCCAGCAAAAGTTTCAACTATCCATGACTCGCCATTTTCATCAGCCCATGTTGCATCTGGCTTCTGATCTGTTTTTAGAACCTTATCTAACTCTTCGTCCAAAATCAAATTGGGAAACAAGGTTGATACTATTTTACCGGAGTCGTTAAAAACCGCCCAATGTGTACGAATCACAACAAAAACATCTTGATTTTGCAACCTTATCACTGCAAACTGTGGTTTTGTATGGTTTTCTACGGAAACCTGTTTGGAGATATTTGCTGTATTTTGTGCTCTCTCTGTAATCGTGAAAAATTGGGAGAATGAGGTGCCTTAGATTTTATGAAACTTCACAATACAAATCCCATCATAAAGACCAAATGTGTGGTATTTTCAGGCAAATAATGTAATTGAAGGAAAAAAGCAGCACTTTAATACTTTCCTTTGTTTGTATGATTTGAATTAAAAATCCTACAGTATTAGTTTATTTAACACCTTCTGGAATACATTTATCTCTGCAGTTCGCAACGGCAGAAGGTGCTGGCAAGAAGTTTTTCTTCAGTTTAAGTGCGCGTGCTCGCTTCGCCTCCATTTCAGAGTCATCCTCAGAGAACATCTTTGCACAGCGCAAGAGTCTAGATTTTTTCAAATTATCCATATTTATTGTGTCGCCAGAATCAACGTCTGATAATTTTATATAGTACTCTAGTTTTTGACTGGATTCACTAAAGGTTTCTGAAAATGGAATTTTAATTTTGAATACAGTGCTGACAATTTTTTACAATAGTGAAACTCTTTCAAATTTCAAACTATTCAAATTGAAGCTTCAAAATGTTTTAATTTAAACGCTCAATAATTTACAAGTATAGAATAGTATAGCTTTCAATACTTACAAAATGAAAACAGTTCAATGATTTATGGTTACAAAATATAAATCCGCAATTTCATTTTCAATGTTCTAAATTAAAACTAATCCTCTATTTCAACTCACACTTGAAAAACGTAAGAAATAAAACATGCCCCTCTTCTAATTCAGTACCTTATTGAAAATAAAAACTTCCCTCCTTTCACCTGGATATTAAAAATGCCAAATTTTCCACGCGGAAACTCCATAAAAATACAAAAATAAAAATGACCCTCTTCCAATTAAGAAAAAAGATTCAAAATAAAAAGTTCCATCCTTCAACTCAATAAAAATGTTAAATAGAAAAAATCGCCCCTTCTAATCCAGGATAAAATAATCAAAATTTCGTCCCTTCCAACTCTATAAAAAATCTTAACAATACAAAATAGTTCCTTTTCTAATTCAGGAAAAACAGAAAACCAATTTTTTCTACTTTCCAACTTCATTGAAATCTTAAAAATATAAAATATGCTTCTGCGAATTCTACAAAAATTAAACATTAAAATTTACTACTATCCAACTCAATAAAAATGTTCAAAATACAAAATTTGCCCGCATCAGTAAAAATGTAAAAAAAAAGTTTCTCCTTCAATCCGTAGCAAAATTAAATACCAAAATTTCAATTCAATTCCTATATATACATCAAAATTCAGCACTTTTACTTGACAATTAAAAAAATTTTAAATGGAAGAATTAAAACTGTAACGTTCACAGTTTTAATTTAGCAGTCTCAAATTTGAATGATTCAAAGCTTTCTATATAAAATTGAGTAATATTGTTTAATTATGATTCTATTAACTTGAAATTATTAAAAAAATAACATAGTTTACAAAATTTCAAGAGAACGTTTCATTTTCTTAAACTACCAAGGCTCTTGAATTAAAATACTCAAATTTATCAACCTTGAAATCTATAAATTGATTATTCTTGAGCAGATTCAGAATCGCCTGGTAAAAACATTATTTTTAAATTTTCAACACTCGAACTACAGTTCAATTTTAAAAATCATGAATTAATTTATAGTTAAACTGAATCAACTTAAAACTTGTTTTTTTATCAAAAAATTTCAAATTCAAACGCTTTTACTTGTTTAAGAGAAGTGTTGAATTTTTGAAAATTTGAAGAGAAAATTTTTGAAGAAACTTCAATGTTTAATTTTTCTTAATTTTAAAAATTTTGAAATTGAAAATGTATGCGAATAAGAAAAGAAAAAATGACGTAGTGAATCTTCTTTGAAAAGAAAGAGATAACTTACGGGCATAGCAACAAACAGTTTTAACCGGCCACGGTTGGCCGTTTTCATCAGTCCATGTTACTACTTCATCTTCTTCCGGATTTTTCTTCAACAAGTCGTCTATCTCCTTTTGCGACGTCAGATTTGGAAAGTAACTTGCTATAATTGTATCTGACTCATCAAAAACCGCCCATTTCGTGCGAATAACCTCAAATCCTTCATCCGCAAATTGAATCACAGCAAATTCTTTTGTTGACATTCTGCAAGATTAAAAAATTCTGTACAAAAATTTTCAATTATTTCACTGAAATAACAATGGTAATTATGTACTCTTTTGGTAGGGTGACCAGATTTGATTTTCGAAATATATGACAACCGGACTTTAAAAAAAGGGACAAAATAGGTCCTACACATGAGAAAAAAAGGACAAAGTAGGACTAAAATTTTAGACCTACTTTGTTCTTCATCATTAAATATTTCAACGTGATTATAAAAAAAACAGTTTATGCATGTTGCTATTTTACAAAGCTATAAGAAAAAGATGATGGTAAAAATAAATGGGATACATTGGAAAATAAGATTAAAAAGGAACATAAAAATCATCTTTACATATTCCATAAAATTTAAAAGTGAATATTTTATTATTTTCTGTCACTTTATTTCATTTATTCCATAAGCTTCTCTTGAAATTCATTTGAATACCTTGAAATCTTTTAAATACCATTGTTCTCCAGAATACCTTTTTAAACTCCTTTGGGATTTTCTGAAATCCTACGAAATTCTTTCAAAACCCTTAAAAATTCTGAAATCTTGTTAAATTCCTTGGAATTTTTAAAAATACCCTGAATTCCTTTAAATATATTAAAATCCCTTGAAATTTATAAAATCCATTAAACCTTATGAAATCTCTCATAATCTCTCAAAAATCGAGTAAAATTCCATAACAAATCTTGAAATCTGTAATATCTGTTAAAATTCCTTAAAAAATGATGAGATCTTTCAAATCCGTTAAAATACACTAAAATCTATTAAAAATCCTCGATTTCTGTAGAAAACCTCTGAAATCCTTGGAAAAGTTTTACATTTTTTAGATCTATTGAAATCTATAGAAGCTCCTTAAAATCTGATGGAATCTTTCAATTCCTTTTGAAATCCTATGAAATCCTTTAAATACAACACACTTACTTAAAATCATCGACATTTCTTAAATTTTACAAAATTCTTTTAAATCTCATGAAATTTCTCAAAATCTTTTTAAATAAATTACATTCTTTAAAATCCTTTGAATTTTAAAAATTCCTCAACCCTTCGAAGCATACATTTTTCCTTACATAGGACTTGTTTGAACCTTCATGTATGGGAGGTTTTTGGGGTCGCTAATTACGAATTTGGAGTCAAATTTTTGAAATTTTCAAAATTCAAGATGGCGAATCCAATATGGGAGACCAAAAATTTAAAACTAAGTCCCGTGGCTTCAAAATGGCTTCTCAGTCGATATAATATAAATTAGAACAAATTAGTCCCATGGCTTCAAAATGGATCCTCGGGAGTATTTTGGGCATCTTATTATTACAAATCTGAAGTCGAAATTAAAAAATTCGAAATGGCGGATACAACTCCCTTATTAAATTTTTTTTACGCCATTAATGGATCCGACGTTTCGAATTTTGACTTCAGATTCGTAATCAGTGACCCGAAAAATCCCGTAGACGTTATTTTTAGCTAATTAAATATTTTCGATTAGTCAATATTAAATTTAGTGTGTAAAAAGTCCGTAGTTTCTGACTTTGTTTATTTATAAAATTAATTCCGTTAAAAAACAAACCGTTTCCAAGGTTTTTCAATGTCAAATAAAGTTCTACAATACCTTTAACTTGATTTTAGTTTTTGTGATCTTTTAAAAACTTTGCGATAAATATTAAAAAATCTTTAATATCTTTTACAATACCTTTAAAAATGTTTTAATCTTTGAAATCCTCTAAGAACCTATAAAATCCCAAGAAATCCGTTAATCCGTAGAAAGCCCTAGAAGTCCCTCCAAATCTTTTTCCATTTCATTTACTCCCGAAGTTATCTAGAAATTCTCTGAAATGCACTAAGATCTCTTAAGATATTAGAAATCCTCAGGTATCTTTGATACCCTTTTCATTAAATACCTTGACATTTTTTTTTAATCATTCAGTATCTTGGAACCTTGTAACATATCATAAAATCTTTCATATCCTTTGAAATGCATTGAAACTATATATATATCTCTAATCATTGGAGATCCTTTAAAATTGCGTAGGTTTGGCAAAATCTCTACAAATCTCTTAAAATACATTGAAATCCCGTGAATTGTCTTAAAATTTGTAATATCTCTTAAAATTTATTTAAACATTTTAAAATCCTTCAATGTCTTCAAGATAGTGAAATGTTTTTAAATTTCGATTTTTGAGATCACGGATGTTATTTTAGGCGATCAGCGAAGCAATTTAAAAATATTTTTAAAGGCAAAGTGAAAAAATAGTAGCATTATCAAGAAATTTGAGAAAATAGTAGCATTTATAGAGCAATTTTGTTCAAAATTGTAGAAAAATTATTGCATCAGCAAAAAAAGTGTGAAAAAGTGTTAATTATTATTATGAATTATCATAGAGCTTTGTTCCTTTCGGCAGCGTTGTGAATATGAGGCCAGCACTTTACCTATCTTTTTCTACAACAGAAAATTTGACTGCTCACTTACAGAAATAACAAAAAAATCATTAAAATATAAAATTATAAAAATGCCTCTCATCTGGCAACAACATATGTCCGGGAAAATCCAAACAAATGGTCACTCTACCTTTTGGGCGACGAAAACATTGTTGCTCGCTGACCTTCACATATCATGTAACCCATGTAACTAAACACAATTTATTGTAATCTTACCTGCTAAATGTGGCGTTGTTCTTGATATATTCGAGAATTCTTATTTATATAATTTGTTATTTTCCGGTTTTGGCGAGCTCGCAAAGATACTTTAAGATAAAGAAGCCGGTCCACTCCGATCATGACGCCATGTGCAGCCATATACCCCACGAGCACGGAATGACGGAATGGAACGGAACATGTGAATATGTGTCTGAACCTGCGCATTTGTCATTTTACAAAAATTCTGTATTTCCCGCCAACATAGTAACCAATGACAAATCATCGGTTTTGGAGTATGGAGCTAGGATATGTGTGATTAGTAAATTCGTCATGGCTTCGTATTTTGTCGCATTCGTCCTTTGCTTTGCCGCTTTGTCTAATGTAAATGTTGAAATATAAATTTTCTTGCAGTCATGGTGAAGATTGCGTGTAAAATAATACGCCTCTTTCTCCTGAATACATTCACTCAGAGGTAGGAAATTGTGCTATTTTATATTACTTCAGAATGTAGGTTATTTTCAAATCAATTCCTAATATTTTATTATGATGCACATGATGATACCACATTATCCCTTCTTAGATTAAAAAAAAACCTTATTGTAATCGCGCAGCGATATAAAATGTCGTGCTTTGCAAATTTCTAAGTATGGATAATGAAAGTAAAGTACCATAACCTCTAAAATGCACATATAGACTGTTGTACGTGCTATACACTAAAGTCGGGGCCAAATGTCGAGGCCCCTCACTTCTTTTGATTGTAACTTGCACAAAAAATTCTCTGAATTGTTTAATAAGAAGCGTCTGAAAACTTAAGATCTTCCGAATTCAACGATATGATCACTTTTATCGTAGAAAATTTTTGTCAATAGTTAGAGGGCAAAATGTTCCAAAAAACAGATTTTTTCTGGCTCCTTTTTCAAGCATCCACTATTACCTGTTCCCAGAAAGAAGTCGAAGTTAGGAAAAATCTGAAAATTTCACGTATATTCTTTCAACATTCTTTAAAGGCATGTGATACTTTGAAAATTATCGATTTTACCAGTGTAAGGTTCCCTCGGCTTTTCTTCTACAATAATATATATT
>JAWWEA010000038.1:5482670-5495413 GCA_035222095.1 Andricus quercuspetiolicola | reverse complement strand
TGAGGCAGACTGCGGAAAAAATGATTAGAATGTGTGAATGAGCCCCTAATTCGAAGAGACATAAGGAACCATAGAAACACGAGAGCTTGCATGAAAAAATGCATGGACGTGAAGGAAGCTAGAGAAGTATGCCGGGACAAAAAAATGTGTCGAAAAATAGTTTATAAAGAGGATGTAAGTGAATGACGCCTAAAACAAAAGACCTTGGATACTAATGGGCTCTGAAAGGGAAATGGCTCAATGGTATAATTAATAATAAATCTTAAGCTTTTTAAATTGAGTTCAACATGGTACCTATGCAGATTTTTGATTCATGTTAATGCATTTTATTACATTATTTAATGTTTCCGGCTCCTTATTTCTTATGCTGAAATATGTATGCCTCGGTTCAAATCTTGACAAAATCGATCGTCACGTCGAGATTTTGTGATAACTATACTTGCGCTCAATGTTTGCATATTACTTTCTCTTTTCTCAGGAGACTAAAATTTGATCATTTACAAACTTAATCGGAGGCAGGGAGTGTATCCGCCTTCACATTAATCATTTGATTGATGTGATTCGCATCAATTTAGATACGTTGAAGAATATTTTCTTATTCGAAATTCGTTTCGCCGCACGAAGTAAAGGATTCCCGAATTTCCTTGTCAAATAATATCGCTTGTCAGTGAATGATTTATTATAAAAGGATACTTATTCTTTTGTATTTTAAATTGAAGCGAAAGGGTGACTTTCATCCTAATCCATAGGAAGAATATTTCATAATATACTTTGAACAAAGTTTGATAGCGAAACTGAGGAACTCAAAGTTTCAGAATGACAAAGTGTGGCGCCGTCTTTGAATCTAAATTAGCCATAATCAGTGTCACTAAATATAAAGCTTCTTATAAATAGGAAAAATTGCATTCATTAATTAAATGAGGAAATGATCACCATTCGGTTGAAGCGGTTTTAATTCATTTTGATTTAGCATGAAGAATTTATAAATTAAAACCCAATGTTGGGAAGACCTAAACTATAATCAACTTCAAACGAATTATATGAAAATATTGCTTTAACATTACCTAATAGCATTCAGGAAACCTCATTGTTCTAAGAGTTATTATTCATTTTTTTAGTATTGTAATTTTCGCTTTCAAAATTAAGGTATTTCATGTTTTTTTATAGGCTGCGTCTAGTCATCCCGAAAAATTGGGGGAATTGAAAAAGGGGAGTTGGAAAAGGAGATTTGGAAATGGGGAGTTGGAAAAGGGGAGTTGAAAAAGTGAAAAGTCGCCGCGAAAATTCGGGACGACTAGCCAAGCTTATGGAAAATATTGGCTTAGTCATCCCGAATTTCGGGACGACGAGATACTGCGTTAATAAAAATGTAAAATTATTCTACAGTTTGTAGGGAAATTAAGGATAATCCTCTATAAACTTATTCAATTTGATTTTTAAATATCTGCTCTTTAATACAAATACTCGATTTTGCTGTCACAAAAAAATAATATATTTTATAATAGTAAAAACGGTTGATAAGCCTCATCTACCCTTTTTATTTTAGCTTCAAAAGGACACTGAGGCAAGTTAGTGCACCGTTCTCCTCTGATGCCCCTATATCTATTAATGATGGATCCTTCTCAACCTGCCTACAAAATATTGAGGCCTTCGCATTCTGCTCGCTTGGTCCCGTTTCCAGGGCCCTGTAGAAGGGTAGCAGAGGTGAATTCCCTGGGAAATCCTCGCGAAATATTCAAAATGTTGCATGCTTGCAAAATTTTGAACATTAGTACTCAGTCGGGAATTACTTCGACTCATTTCAATAGAGCACGAAAATGACGTAACATCTCAGAAACATCCAATAAAATCTTCACGAAGTTCAGGGTATAAGCTGAATAACTCGACCGTGATAAACAACTGCTTTCCCGGTTTAATTCGCTTGGAATCATGTACGGCGGCCTCCGACCCAACCTAATCTCCAGTCACTTCGATCGCCTACTGAAAAGGTACGTTACTTACTACAGATTTTTATTTCCCTAGATTCAAACTAAAAATAAGTGTTTTCATTATTTTCTGGGTGACCATTGTTTTTCATATGAGGGACAATTAAATATAGACGAGAATTTGTTTATGATAATTTATTGAATATAGCTAGAAGTTCAGGGGGTTCACATTACTTTTCCACATATCCCCCCCCCCTCTCAAAACGCATTTTTTCTAACGTGCAACAAGTTTTTTAATCCCATTGCCATCAAATGAACGTGTGTGGGTCCTCAGACACTTGCACACGAAGGCCTCCACGCCAGTATCGTAGAAAAAACGCTGGTTTTCGAGTGCCTCTTTCATCGGTGAAACACATGGAGAATAGACATAAGGAGACCAAAGTCCTGTACATTGACTTCACCAAAAACGAGCATTTTTCTGTCGGATGTACAATGACGCATTGAAATGCTAGATCTTCTCGAGCGCGGCGCTAGTGTGGTACGGGTATAGATGGCCGCTGTCATGGTTCGTGTAAATATAACCTCAAGGCTCAGACAAAAATACAAAATTCCTGAATCGTTTAAACAAGTTATTGAACCATGTAAAGAATATTAGAATATAAAAACTGCTATATTCAAGTGAAAGTTCGATACCAGTTCTGTGATGTGTAAGCGTACAGGATTTAAAACTGGTAAGTTATATACTTATTGTTCGTCACCATATAATTTAACTTACTCTGATTTATAATAAGAAATAGTCTTTGAGGCATATTGTAGGTAACAACAAAGGTTTAAATAACAATTTTAATGATAAAATATAATAATAAATAAAATAAATATTTTGTGTTTTCACATAACAAATGAAACAAGTGGCAATGTCAACTTAAAATTAGCAGTATTAATACTAACAGATTAATTATATGAAATATTTCATTATTTTCAGGACAAATGGCTTCGACGATGGAATTTAATTTCAATAATCTGATAGAGAAGCTCCATTTGGTACATTTGCCCCCAGACCGTGAATGGTTTAAGTTAATAGTAGACAATCATTCTTATGTAGCTTTCCTAAACATGGAAAATGGTATTACGAAACGAAAGATAATAATTAGAGATAATTTAAACGTGGAAGTGTATCTGGGAGAGAAAGCATGTCCTTGGTTTCAAATGGAAAAGCCGGAAAAGGTAGAGGATGTTAATTTTATTTTAGGTATCATAAATGAAATAGAATTATAAATATGTAAGTAAATGACTAATTAGAAATACTACGATTATTATGCGTAGCATTGCTGCTCTATAGACTGAATTTTATATATTACAGAATTTAATTTTTTATATTTTTATTATATCGTACAGAATTGACGTGTCACTAATATGAAAATGATTGAAATGTATTTAATGTTATTCATATCTATTTTTTGCATATGGAAATGATGGGTACGCCTATTTTTGGGCAGGTTTAAAGTTAATTTGGAGATTTTTTTATTTTATAATACATATAACTGTAGCCTTCTTGAATTAATTTATATTTTAACAAGTTTCTTTTTTTTCAATTGCAGTTTTCATAAACGGATTTTTGACTTTTTTACCAACATTTTTCTTAAGACGAAACGAAATAATTTTTTATATTTAAATTTTAAAGACTTAACATAGAAAACGGACAATTTTGAGTATTTTCATATAAATGTATTCAATTTTCAATTTTCAACGTTTCAGTTTAACATCATTTAATTTAGAACGTTTTTAATTTTGAATTATTTAAGTTTAAGTGCTTTTAATTGAAAATCGTTTAATTAAAAACGGGTTCAGTTTCTGATTATAAAATGATACTGCTTGAAATAATTTTACAATTTATAAAGTTTTAAAATTGAACTTTTGGTACAATTTTTAATATTTAAATTCTAAATTATTCCATTAGGAACGTTTTTAATTTCAAATTGTTGAACTATTCTTTCAATTCAATATTTGACTAATTTGAACGACTATCAATTTAAATCATACAGTTTGGGGCGCCTAAGTTTAAATTATTTTCACGTTTTGATTGTCAAGTTGTACAAGTAAAATAGAAATACTACGTTCATTATGAGCAGTATTTCTGCTCTAGACTATGAATTGTATATATTATGGCATTAATTTTTTAAATATTTTTATTTAAACGAACGGAACTGACGTGTTACGAATATGAAAATTAGTGAAATCCTTTTAATATTATGCACATCTATTTTATGCATATGGATTGAATTTTGTACATATAAATTACAAAGCTATATGAAATTATAGATACGCCTATTTTTAGACAGTCGCTAAATTAGTCCAACTTTTGTAATATTACATTGAAAAACTTTTCCCTCGATAGCACGAAAACTAATAAAATTTTGCAGGTAACAAGCTCAAGTTAAAGTTTTTTGGTAACTTACTTAGATATTCTTCACTTGTTTATTTTCATTAATTTCTCATTTTCCCTGACCAGTAATACATTAAGTTCTGATTTCGTGTACTCTAACGTTTTAGTGAAAATAATAATTCTTTTTTGTTTGATTTTTTAAAGTTTCTGATACCGCCCTTGTGCAAATTGCTTTTGAAATTCATGACTTTTCCTTGCTTTCAGGTTTTGTACGACCCACAGTCGCTCTGATATTTTTTTCGTGCTGTTAGGGGAAAAATTTCAGTTTTAGTAAGTTCAAACAGTGAAAGCATTTAAGCCATGTCCATAATATCTAATGCTAATTTACCTCAATTATAACATTGAGAAATTTAATCATTGTTTTTGTTAATAAGTATACTCATTTTGTATGAAATATTTTTAAACTGCACCACTATTGTAATTTTCTAATTATATTAAATTGTAATAATCTAAAAAACTGAATATTAATTGAAATTCCTTGTACGTTATGAAGTGACCTGTAAAAAAGGAACTAAGTTTTTAAAAGTAAGGGTGCAAATAAAACAATAAATATTGATGGTATAATGATCACAATGTTTTATTTCGTTTGTTATTATTTAAAGTATATTTATACTTTAAAGTTTTGCGTCTTTCCTGCATTTCTTAGACTTCTTCCTACATCCGTCATGAATGGTGTTATACCTTTTTGCAATGAAGTGAGATCGTGTTATCACATAAAAGCTTATCACTGATTTTGTAAATTCCGTTTTATGCTCTTCACATCCAACCTTTGGAAGTTCGCAATTATTAAGGCTGTCTAGAATATGAAGAAAAGTATCTTGATTTAAGGTGCCTCCAGCCAAAATACGCAAGATCATGTTCTCCATGTTGTCAGTTAGTGTGTACAAATCGTCCGAAGGATATTGTAAACGTCCTCGATTAACTGAGTCTATCATTTTATATCTTTCTTCATCGCCTGGTTTTCTCGGACTTTGAACGTTTTGTATGCAGTCGGTACATTTGGTCAGTTTTTTTGCTCGGAATGCGACGTATCCAGCAACAAACCCCTGCACAAATTCAGTGGTCCTGCACATACGCTCATCGTGATCTTGAACTCTTTGTAAAAAGGTTGGGATATGTTCAACAGCAGGGTCGTCATCTGATATTACTTTGTCTAAAATTTCGCATAATTTTTCGTGTCCTTTGTCTTCCTGCAAGTCTTTAAAGCTCAGCATTGTGTTCAGAATATCGACTCCTTCGACATTGCTGCCTTTGCGTGGTTTAATTAAGGAATAGACGCTGAGTAGACGAAAAACTTGGGCGAAAATTTTTGAGTCTGGGCGGTCATTGGCACCGCAGGCTTGCCTCACTAAACCGAAAAACCTCTGAAAATACAGGGAAAAATTAATTTATAAAATTCATCAAACTAAAGGGATTTTCTGAGATAAAACCTATATTACAAGGTAATATTATATATTAAAGGAATAAATGTGTAAAATAGTGTTAAATTTCTGTTTGTATTGTTACACATTACAAAATTTTATTACTAATTCAATATTTTTATTTTAAGTAAAATGTTAAGAGGTCTAAGGTTTGCATACCTCTAGAGCATCTTGGTTCAATCGGCAGGTCATGAGAAACTTTAAATTAAATTTTTCTTTCAGGGAGGCAAATATTTCTAGTGTCGCTTTTAAAGTGACTTTTAATCCAGTACATGTACTATGGCTTAAGAAAGGCGT
Organism: Andricus quercuspetiolicola; assembly: GCA_035222095.1. Classification (NCBI taxonomy): domain Eukaryota; kingdom Metazoa; phylum Arthropoda; class Insecta; order Hymenoptera; family Cynipidae; genus Andricus; species Andricus quercuspetiolicola. The sequence continues at coordinate 5,489,327 of JAWWEA010000038.1, read as the reverse complement.
ATCTTTTATTTCCTTAGAACCTTTCTCCCAATCCAACAAGTACTGCAGAAAGTCCGATATAGCCTACGTAAAAAAAGAGATAATGAAGAAACATCGAAATCACGAATAGAAGGACGCACGAAAGTTATCTGAAGTAAAAAAATTGCCATTGTTGAAAATTATTTATAAAATCGAGGAAAATATTCTCATTCTTATTGTAACTAATTTTGTAGGAGAACTGGAGGCTAAATTTAGAAACAAATATTTCTAATCATTTATAATAATGAAAATTGTTTATTTAATAATAGTTCTTTACAGTTTTATGTTTTTGCTTTCTCTCTAGGTAAATAAATGAGGTAAATAAATGTTTTTAAGGTAAATAAATAAGGTAAATAAATGTTTTTAAGTAAAAGCGTTCGTTATTAAGTTCGCATTCAGTTCTTTTCCAGAATTAGTTACAGTTTTTATTAGAAATATTTTCTTTGATTTTATAAATCATTTTTAACAATGAACATTTTTGTACTTGACTTTAATACTTTAGTAAATATCGTGAAAGAAAATATTTTTCTTTACATGAAACTTATTTGCATTCTTTATAAAAATTACTGACATAATACTCAGCAGAATTTTCGCGCAAAGCATCTTTAGGTGAACGCGACATCATAGCATTTACTAGTTTCGTCACTTTTTCCGAAAAAACTCGCGTGCTCTCAGAATCTTTAAGATCGGGATGTCGATCACAATGCAGTCTCATCGCTGTATAGACTGGTTCAGAAAATAGCTGAAATATTTTTATTGTGTAATATTCAGATATTCAATAATAGTTGAGGGAATTGTAAAATACTTGAAAGGACTTACGTAGAAGGCCATTGGAACATTCATTTTCTGGAAATATTTTGGATCGACATGGTCTGGAGTTAATTTATAAGCTACTTTCATGTTGTAAAAATTTTTATTCTCAACCTCAAGAAGAGCCCTCCAGTGTCTTTTTCGAATAATCCCATCAGGAGTCTATGAATACATGCATCATTAGTTTTATCTAGAATAATATTAATATTACAAATATTCCTGTAGTCTATAGTATAGCAACCCATTTCTCAAAGGATTGTAATTTTTCACAAAGAATGTTAAAAATAGTGATCTTAGAATAAACTAGCAAGTAATTAAATTACTGCGGATATATGCAAACTTGTATATCCATTCTTAACAATTATACAACAATACCCAGATGACTAAACAAGGAAACTTTACCCAGGTTTCTTCTCTTGACACGATGCAGTTTCTCATGTTTTTAATTAAGTGCGGAAAATCGGACAAGAACCAGAGCTTTTCATCTTTAATACATGGATGTTCACAGGAGACATTATTCTCGTTAATGCCAAACTGGGTCCACATCCCCCTGTTCCACTGCGCCCCATCACTAACGATTGCATTGACATGTATTCCGCAGGCGTGTAATAAATTCATACATTCGATTACTAAATGGCTTAAGACTTTTCCGGATGCACATCCCTTGCTGAGAAAGCATGCTAATGCTTGTACCCATTTCCCAGCATAAGGTTGGTACATTAAAACCAAGGCGTGGTCTCCCAGTTCACGACTTTGATGAACTGGGGTATGTGAACCGAGGTCAGTAAAGCCATTAAACTTGAATGTTTTCCTATCAAATGAAACGTTGGGAGTCAACTGCATCTCATCTAAAAGTAAAACACCTGAAAAAGTAATGAAATTGAAAAAAAATAATATAGAAATAAGTGCCTCCTCGTAATTATTCCTCATTTTATTATTACCAGTTCTTTCAAGTTCAGTCATGTCTGAACATTTCTCCTTTAAGGTTTCAAAAACATTTAAGTTAATGCCGTACGATGAATGCATTTTATTCATATATAAATTCAACGTCTGCACGGTCGGGACAACTAATATATTTCTTTCTAGGATATGCTGATATAAACCTTTGTTCTTAATTCTCATCAGAATGCACTCGTATATCCAACGAGTATCGTAACGCTTTCCTCGCGCACTTTTAACCTTGGACGCCTGGAAGCAGGCTCTAACCGCTTCCTGCTGCTCCAAAGGCAAATCTTCGATATTTTTATCAAGTTTCTCTTTCTTAATCCGCGAACATTTGTTTTTAACGTGCATGATCTCTTCTCGAAATTTTGTAACCTACCGCAATAAAAAAAAACAAGAAACAGAAAATTGAATTCCAGTACGGAAACATTTTTCTGATTTTTACTTGTCGCAGAAAAAAATATAAGATAAAAATGATGCAAAAATTTAAGTATAATAGACACCTTTTCTTTCATTCTTTTTAGTTGTTCTTTTAGGCGTCGCACCTTGTTCACTTTTTTCTGTGTCGCTATTAACTTCGCTCGCTTACTTCGTACATTTTCACGATCTAAAGTTTTTCGGCGCTGCATGCGACATGCAATGCAACGAACGCTTCGTGAAGTTGTTTCTAAGAAACCCGGACATGCTTCAGATCTAAAGTAAAGTGGGAACATGCATTAAACTATAATTACACAAAGAAGTAGTTTACACAAAAACACTTGTTCTTTACTCTCACCTTGTAGCGTTATCAACCCCGCAACATGGCTTAATGTTTTCTAACATTTTGATATTATGAATGATATCCTGGAGAGATTGCACGACTCTTATTCCCGGCACCAACCTCAGAACGTCGTTTATATAAACCTGTAAAAATGTGTAACTATTAATTAGCAGTACAAACTAGGAATAACGAAGCAGTGTATGCTCGCTTATTGTATACGTAGGTAACGAAATGTACTTGTGCAGACATGTCTGTATCAATAACAAGCTTCTTCTCACTGTGACACAGTTTATCCCATTCTCCTATTACTACCCTCGAACGGTTACCAAATCCTAACGACCAGTTTCTGGGTAACTTTCGCTTTTCCACGTCGCTTTGCAACTTGCGAAATGTATAAATTGGAGTTTCCCCCTGTTACAATAAAAGTTTTTAAGTAAATTATTTACCGTTGAATAAACGTACGTTCGAAATGTTGAGAAAATTATGCACTTACGATACGCACTTTGCTTCCACTTGTGCTTCGGATTTGAAGACGTCCATGAGAGCGAGATTCGTGTTCAACTACACTTCTTCCTTCAAAGGTAGTGCTGCCATACTGTTCGACATGCTCAAAAGCCATCTGAGAATCCGAATCTTCTTTGGTCTGATTCGCTGAGATGAAAGTGATGTTTGCATCACAGATAAACTAAAAAGATTGGTGAATATATAGAATTTAAAATTTCAGAATGAGCCACGTAGATACTGGACGTACATAAAAATTGAATAGGTTTTGTAATACCTCTGGATAAAAAGAATCCCCGGAACTAACGTTGCGTTCAGCAAGTTCAAATGCAATGTTAGGATTTGAACATTCGCCGGTCTGTTTTAGCGAGGTGAAAGTCTTATTCGCTTCACAGGCAATCTGAAAATATTGGTGAATATTTGAAGGGTTCCTCTACATAACTAAATAACCAACAAAATCGGAATTTTACAGTAGAGCGAAATAACATTCTGTAAAATCGAAATCACCATTTACAGATCAAACAAAAGTTTACTCCTGAGCTGAAGTTTTTCTAAATTGAGGCAAAAAAAGTATGATTAAAAAATATTATCCACTTCCGAGAAATAGAATGTGGAAGTTTACAATGTCAAAGTGACAGGAACTTAAAATCGCAACAGGCTTGGTTGAGACTCACGAGAAAAAGTGCAATTTTTAGTTCACACAAAAATAAATATATAAATAAATAACATAAAAAATAAATGTCATGGGTTTTAAAAATCGTCCCTGGATCGAAACTGAAAATGTATTCTTTAATTTAAAAAAATAATAAAAACTTGCTTCTGAGATATAAAAAGTGATTAGGCTACGTGATACCTCTGGATAAAAAGAGTTTTCAGCGCTAACGTAACTTTCGGTAAGTTGCATTGCCATCTTGGAATCCGAATCTTCTTTGATCGGATCTACCGAGATGAACGTACTGTTTGCAAGATCCACGTACTGAAAAAGTGATAAATATTTGGGCTTTAAAATTTCACGATGATCAAGGTAAATTTTAGACGGATATGAAAAGCAGGTTTAGTAATACCTCTAGATAAAAAGAATTCTCGGCACTAACGTCGCGTTCAGTATGTTCAAGTGCCACGTTTAAATCTGAATCTTCTTTGGTCGAATCCACCGAGATGAACGTGCTGTTTGCAAGATCGACGTACTGAAAAAGTGATAAATATTTGGGCTTTAAAATTTCATGATGATCAAGGTAAATTTTAGACGGATATGAAAAGTAGGTTTAGTAATACCTCTAGATAAAAAGAATTCTCGGCACTAACGTCACGTTCAGTATGTTCAAGTGCCACGTTTAAATCCGAATCTTCTTTGGTCGAATCCATCGAGATGAACGTGCTGTTTGCATGATCGACGTACTGAAAAAGTGGTAAATATTTAGTCTTTAAAATTTCACGATGGTCAAGGTAAATGTTAGATATATATGAAAAGTGATAAGGTTTAGTACTACCTCTAGATGAAAAGAATTCTCGGCACTAACGTTGCGTTCAGCGAATTCTATTCCCATCTTAGAACCTGAATCTTTTTTGGTCGGATTCACCGAGATGAAAGTGGTATTTGCATCACAGACCTTGATTCCGCTTGAATCTATATCGTTAAAGTTACGAGGTGCAAGCACACGATTCGATGTATTTGCACGACTGTCGACAACTTTATTCTCGCAGTCACCATCCTGCCATAAATTGTATAAATATAATAACTTATAATAATAAGAATGATTTCATCAACAAATTTTGTGCACAAAGAACTTGTGTTTTTATGAAATATACAATTTCGCTGCAGCATATTTTTCCAAAAAAATCATGAATACTGTTAAAATAGAAGTAGTTTTAAAAAATCACTCTTTCGGTAATGAAAATGCACGGAAAAGTCTCTGAAGTTTTTTGTACAAGATGAAATGTGTGAATTTGCATATAATATTCACATATAAAGTTTGGACTATAGCAATTTAAACGATGTGAAAATGGTAAATTTGATAAAAAGTAACTTTTTACCTTTCTAAATATTTATGTAAAAGCAAAAAAGCCGTCATTCAAATTATTTTCATTGAATTTTTATTTAGTATACGATACCGTATGAATTCATACAAAAGCGAGACCGCTGAACTTGAAAAAAAGATTAACAGCTCTTTTAAGTTCTTTTTTTCGTTTGGGACATAAGTGAATTAAAAATATTTTACCTAAAACTACTCTCTGAAAGTAATATATTCAGTCACTTTAAAATCAGCTATGAATTTCCTTCGTTATGCAGGTTTGAAAATAAAAGTAAAATTGACGAAAAAGTCAAATTAACAAAAAAAAAAGTTAAATTTCTGATCTGGAAAATCTAATACTTCGTTTTTGGAGGATCTTGGGCACCTACAATTAGGAAAAAAATCGCCAGCTAAATCACTGATATGCCCGCGCAGCCAATTTTAAAATAAAACTTTGGAATAACCCTTTTATAAATCAACATACCTTCACAGGAATGGTATTTGGTCTTAAGGAAACTTTGCCTCTCCGTATTAGATGTATTGTTCCATCCGGCAATTTAGTTGCGTCAAACTTTTGGACGTCATTAGGTTTAAAGTGCGCTTCGCACAGAACATCATTTTTATCTAAGGTAATAGAAAGGGCTTTTTCCCATTCCTCTTTCAAATTATCCTCCTGCAATAATTATTATTTGACACCTTTCAACTTCAGAAGAATAAAACTTATGTACATGAGATATATCTTTGCAAAATATTTGTAACATGGAAATAAAATACTATCTATTTTTCCCTACCTTCGGAACTTTGAAAAGGCTTCTCGGCGGAACATTTTCTTTCTTCTTGGAGTATACACTATACTTGCATCCTGCACATTTCTTTCTTGAACTTTTTAAACCACTCTTCCTTTTCAAATTCTGCAATGATACCAAAAAATATATTCTTTGGTATTTTCCTTCAGCCTGGTACTGAGGATTGAACAGAGAAAAATTTGAACTTTTAACTTTTAACAACATCAAAATACCGGCTATAAATACAATGAAACTAAATTCCAGAGGAAACCTTTGGAGCATTTTAAACTGGTGAAAAATCCTATATTCCTGAATTTTACGTTGAAATCTAAATATCTTGATTGTTCTCTGCTCAAATTCAAATCTTTATACCGCGAAGGTTATGTTAATTCGTTAGCGCAATAATTCAAAAGTACCTACCTCGTCCATTGCAGGATCACTACGATTACACACGCTTTAAAAAAAGGTGTTTCGCGATGAATAAAATTACTTAAATCTTTTTTATATAAATAATAATTTATCTATCTATGTAAATGAAATATCACAATCGTAAATAATGCACAATGTGTCAATGTCAACATAGACAGCTGCCATTTAATCCGCGTACCACACTGGCGCCATAGACGGGAACGGGAAGTATTGTAAGCATTTTTATACGACAAAAATTTGCTCATTTTCGGTTACACTACTTTGGTCTCCTTATGTCTATTCTCCATGCTCTACCCGATGAAGTATCGATCCCCACTTAACACTTAGCGTGAGTAAAATGGGCAAAAGAGGCGCTGTCGCCGAAACGATTTCCAGTAGATAATATAGTTTTCTGAAAATA
>JAWWEA010000038.1:5354135-5364635 GCA_035222095.1 Andricus quercuspetiolicola | reverse complement strand
AGTCGCAGTTGGTTGGTGTTTTATGTTGAGAAGGTCACCAGCCTTCAGCAGCGTTGTATTGCATGGGAGTTCATACGTTCCCATCTGACAATTCTGAAATTCCTATCAACAAATTCCTTGAAAAGTATTAAAATATTATGAAATTTGAAATAAGTTTTTAGAACTTTGAAATTTTCTGAAATTTAGAATTGTAAAATCCTTGAAAATGAACGCAGAAGAAGTCGGGGGGATTAAATAACAAAGCGTTGTATCGTAACTTAAATTATGATATAAAATGAGTACGCCCCCCCACACCCCCCAGACAAGCAAAATAGTTCAATTTTTAATGATATCATTAAAAAGTGTAATGTTACCTAAAGATTAAAACCTGAAATTTCACTATTTCACAATAAAGTTTAATATTAATTGATCCAATCAACTCTTCTTTGTCGAAGTTCTTGACTTTCCTCAATTCCGAAGTTACACTGTTAGTTTGACGGTTTAAAACTTTTTATGAAAATGAATTAAATTATTAGTATGTAGAAATTAAATTCAAGAATAATCGTATATAATAATTTATAACTGTTTCTTTTCATAGTAAATAAACTGCGACTGTATATTTCGAGGGTTCGAGAAAAACTGAATTTTATGGGAGAACACTTGACGAGTGTCAGATGACACCTTCGTCGGTTTCCAAACCGAATATTTGAAAATTTTTCGAAATCCTTTGAAATCATAGAAATAAAAAGAAAATTCATTAGAATCATTTTCAGCATCTCAATATCTTGATCATTCTTTTTAAATTTTGAAAATACCATTACATTTTTGAAAATATTTGAAATATTGTGAAATTGTAGAAATCGTGTGAACACATTAAAAAAGGCGACGAAACTCTCCCAATTCGTGTGTTCTAACGTTTTCAAATAAAATGACACAATTTAAGAAGACGGGAGGAATATAAGATTTTGATTCAAAAGCCTGTATATTTTTTGTACTATATGTGTATTTATATGAATGAATATAAGGTACAGAATTTACATATACTTGTACGCACGTACTTCTTTTAACGCCTTATGAGATTTGTCGGTTAATTAATTTCAATAAATATGTTCTCTCCACTCCTATAAGGAAGAAGATTACTTGCAGGATACTGTGTATGTTCTACATTGTCGTATCAGTAATAGGTATAATACCTAAATAAATGGATTACATATTTATTGAAATTCATTAACCGAACAAAATTTTTTTGTTCTATGAATTTTATGTTACATGCAACAAAAAATTCTGTTACAAAAACTAAAATTTATGTTACTTGTCACTCATGTGAAATTCTGACACTGCAATAGAAATTTCTGAGCCCATGACAGAATTTTTTTCACATGTCACTGGAGCTTTATGCGGTGACCAGTAACAGAAATTTCTAAACCGTAATAGAATTTTTTGTTACGGTAACAGCATAAAGCTCCAGTGACATGTGGCAGAGAATTCTGATATAAACTAACAGTGTACAAAGAATAGACATAAAACAAAAAACCTCGATAGAAAAGACGTGACTCACGAGTGAAATAGTCAGACGCATATAGCAACAGATTTCTGTATCAGGGGCGGTCAACTGCCGTGGGAATATGGTGGCGATACAGACGCAGAACTAGCGCCGCGTACATTTGGTCTGGGAACTATTTCTCGTATGTGCGTGGGTTAGTGCACGTATAGGTATATGCTACTTGTTTAAATGTATTGTCTAAACTATAATTCCAGGGAAATTAAAGGTTTAATAATATATTTAATGCAAAATTTGAAGAATATGTGAAAAAAACGAAAAAAATAACATTTTCTAATGAATTTTGAATCATATTTTCACAATTTTGCAGTAAATATTACTTACAGCAAGAAATGAAAATCGGAAAAATATCTGCAATTAGTATTTTATTTATGAAAATCACTGTAAAAGTAATACAGTTCAGAGATTTACTTGTGGAATCACAAGCGAAATGAAAAAGTTTACAAAATAATGCTTAAAAATTTGTAAATCCTTTTGAACCATTCAATTTTAAGAACATGTTAATGGTGCCCAATGCTGAATGAAAGAGAGATCTTAAGATTTTCGAATAAGTTGACAATATGTTTTTAAAAAATTTGAATCTTTTTAAACTCCCCCATTACTGGTCACTTTTCTAAATAGAATTTTCATTAGTTTTTTATTTTTTATGGCATAAACTAACAAATGCTATAATTTCAGGTTAATAATTCAACTGCCTTGCAGCAAATTGGTCTTATTGGTTTGATTATTTAACAGTTTGGTAGACATTTTTTTTTCTCGTATGAAATATCTGTTTAGTTGAAAATTCAATTACTCTAATGAGAATTCGTTTTTTTAAAATTTGAATTCCACTGTTTTTTATTTAAAATTCAAATTTTTTTTTGTTAACAAACATTTTTTTAACTCATATTTAAAAAAATTAAAAATTCAACTGTCTTGCAGCAAATTTGTCTTTTTGACTTGATTATTCAAGAATTTGGTAGACATTTTTTTCCTTGTCTGAAATATCTGTTTAGTTGAAAAGTCAACTACTTTGTTGAGACTTCGTCTTTTTAATTTGAATTTCACTGTTTTTTATTTGAAATTTATATATTTTTTTGGTTAAACAATTTTTTTAACTCTTTGATTTTAAAAACCTGCAGAAGGGACGACCAATAACTGATTAAGGATTCAATTTTTGGATAAGTTGACAAAAGAATAAACGAAAATTTGTACATCCTTTTAGACCATTAACTTTTGGAAACGTGTTAAAGTCCCCAAAGATTAAATATAAAAGAAATGTAACGAATTTCTAAATAAGTCGACAATATAATATTACAAAAATTAGAACCTCTTTAAACATATTCAGTTTTGAAAACCTGTGAAAAACGATCAATATGAGTGGCGTCCAATGAATGCAGTGATTGGAAAGGACTATTCTTCCGCAAATCTTCCTCTCTTGTGCTTTCTTGATAGTGTGGAATAAGTTTCCTTCTTTTTATGCAAGGATGCTTTGCGTTTCGCAATGGCTCTAGCAAGGAAGACATTCTTTTTCGCTTCTGCTTCTTCGGCTTGCTCCGTGGGGAACCTTAGCTGACCGTTTAAAATTCGATTAATGTAAGCTATGGTTGCTCGAAGGTATTGCTGTACACTAATTCGAAGAAAATTGGCCACTAACTCAACCTTGTGGATCCTGCAGGTGACGACTTCCGCCCGAGCTTCTTTTCGTAGATAGGCTACTGCTATTTCTTGTACCCCAATTTCCTTATAAAAGGAGACCATAATCCGCCGAAGAAGATAAGTCACGTCAGTGTGAATTTCTTCTAGGACAGACTTCCCTCTCACGTCGACTCGTTTGGAAAATGGTCTTTGCACGACTGTTAAAAGTGTAGCACAGTTGGGACAAGAATCCAGGGACGGCACTTTTTGTTTAAATTGTTTCATAATGGCTCCGACTTCACTGGAAATGTTTCCTTTCTCTGGAATTGGGTTATTACAAGCAACGATTTTTGTCTGATGAGGCTTCCTGAGCTTCGACTTGGAACGCCTGTTAATGTATGGGAGCTCTTCTCCTTCCAATACTGCTTCGTCCTCGAAAACTAAGTAATTTTGCCACGAAAGAAGAAACGATCCTTCATCGTCATCACAGTTGGCCCCCATCGTGTGGTAATGTGTCAAATTGTTTATGACAAGCGCCTTGAAGTGGCCAATGAATTGGTAACAGGTGGGTTTCGTGTTTCCTGCTCCATGATCACGAATTTGCCCAAAGAAGTTTTCCAGTGGATCCTGGTTTAGGTGCTTGGTTTTCAGGTTCTTAAACCCCAGAGCTTTCAACCTCTTCCACAGAAGCTGTGTACCTTCAATTGTTCTTTTTAAATTTCTCAGGCTCGCAGGTTGCCGCGGAATAGGTGCCCTAGTCTCGCGATCGACAAACCGCATTCGCAGAAGTTTTGACCTTGCCTCATCGAAAAAATCATGGTGAAAACTCGTGTCAGTTAGCAAGGTTCGAAACTCGCTATTTGGATCATGCGCTACTTTTCCATTGTATGCATCGCCCAATTTATTGAGAAAGGCAAATACCTCTGCAGTATCTCGGCCTTCCAGTGGTATTCTCCTAGGGCCAACTGAGGTCTCCCATTCTGCAATGGAATAGAGGATTATGAGAAAATTGTGGCCTGACTTTGTAAAGCAGTTAAAAAGAAATTTGAAATATGCTAGTCTCTCATATTCGGTTTATGGGTTTAGGAATAAACATTTAAAATCTCTAATTGAAATGTTAAAATATATAGTTTTGCAATAATATAATTTTTATAAAGAATTGTATTCAGTTAAGAACAATTTCCCACAACTTTTGACCCATTATAGATGCTAAATAAAATGCTGCAATGATTCTCACCTGGTCCTCCCGCTAGTCCTTGTACTGTTGAGGCAACTGTTCCACTGGTCATTTGATAACAGTTCTTTACGCTCATCTTCTTTATCAAATGTGGATAGACGTGCTGATCTGTCAGACGTTTCATTGCACGAAACCTTCCATTCCCAAAGGTGTCTATCTCATATGCAATAATAACATGATCCCATACTGCAAACTTTCTTTCTTTTTCTTCTTTTTCTGGTCTCCAATCAAATTCCAAATCTTTGTTAAGCAGATTATTCCTGATACACTTGAGCAGATGAGGCGGATCAAACAATGGGATGATTTCCACATCGTGAACTATGAACGTACCATCTGAAAAATAAGACACAATTTTTTACATTATTGCATCTGCATGTACTGTGGTTCAAAAGTTTTTAAGATTTAAAAATATGTCAAATTCTTCAAAAACTTTTAAAGATTACCAAAAAGTTTTCCGGTTTGGAAAAAGATTTTAGAAGTAAAAGTCAAATATTTCAAGAAACTTACATCTTTCCACGTACTCTGCTCCCTTTATTTTTTTTGTATCTTCGATCAGTGTGTTTATAGCAGATTCGTTCGTACTTGCTCCATCGCAAATTGAAGCTATCACATTGAGACCTGCATCTGTCGCCGCCTTCACGACCTCCTTAATGCAGCATTGTAACTGCACGCTTTTCGTTTGGCTATCGCAGAAATTAAAAGAAATAGGCAGAATATCTCCGCTCTCAGCACTACGAAGCATAAAAACCAGGGCATGGTCTGCAATTCTATCATTTCTGACGCTTCCAAAATCTTCAAAACCCACAATTTTATCCGCATCTTTATCATAGTGAAGTCCCGTTGAAAGAAGTAATTCGTCCCATAAGAGAAACATAACTTTATCTTGTTCTGTCTTGCATAACGATGCTGCTTCCTTAAGACGCTGCTTTGTGCTTTCGTTTACTCCAGTGTCCATGGGAATATTTTTCAAAACGGTTTTCAGTGTGGTTGGACTTGGTAAGGTTCCTATTATGCTTTTCAGATAACGGTAACATTTCGCTGACCTCTTATAAATAGATAAACACAGAATTTTCATCTCACTCGTATAACGTCGACGATTCGGATGCTTCAGGTGATTCTTAATTATCATATCTACAAACACTTGTTGAACTGTGCTCAGTTTTTCGGTTAAAACTTTGAACTTGTCGGATTGTATGGACTTTTCTATCTTCTTCAATCGGTCGTTAGATCTAACAATAGGCAGAATAACATAGGACATTGTGTGAAAAGACCTTCAAACAAAGTAGACAATATAACTAAAAATAATTACAATCAAATAGAAAAATATTCAAAAAAATCTATAAATATAGCTTCAAACGAAGTGGAAGATAAAACTAAAAAAACCATACGTCACAAATACAATGACGTATTAAATAAAATAATCTTAAAAAATGTACAAAAATAGCCTTCAACAAAATTGGAAATATGGCTAGAAAGAATTATACGTCGCAGATACAAAGACGCATTAAACTAAACGCAATTACTGAAGTCTAAATAAAGACGGATTTGATCAAATTTTAAAAAAATGTACAAAAATAGCGTGTAAAACGGATAATATAACTATAAATAATTGTACGTCATATATACGAAGGAGCATAAAATTAAACAATTAATCGAGAAGCATATGCGAAATCAATTACAACAAAATACGAAGCATATGAGGGCGATTGCCAAAAAGTTTACCACTTTACGTCCTAGTCATTTTCCACTTTTCCTTCGAATAATAAATTTTACCGGAAATTATCTCAATAAAGTACTTATGTTAAAGCACAATTTATTAAGGTTTCAAAATTATAGGCACTTCATTTTATAAATTATAAATACAAAAAGTACACAAAATATCCTGTCATGTACCTGTTCAAAACTACACATTAAAAATGAAAAAGTGCGAAATAACAATAACAACATTTTTCAAATATTTGAAATTCACGGATAGCATTTATATTAATTTAAAAATGTAAAAATCAAGAGTCTAGTTAATTATTTAGGACTTGAGGATTTTAAAAATATTCCAAAGTCTGTTGTCAAAGATGTTTTGAAACGCTGAATTCAAAATGAAATAAATCATGAAAATAGTCATAGAAAATTCATCCTTATGGATTGAAATTTCATCTTTTATGGTGGCAAAGACATCTTCTTTGCCTGAAAATTCATCTCCATTCGCTAATAATAAAGTTGTTTGTTGAAAATTGAATCATTTGGTTCAAAATTCAACTATTTTGAAACTTATTTTATTAATAATTATATTATTAAACTATTTGGTTAAAATTTTTTTAACTTATTGGCAATCACCCATACCTAAGCACAATTACAAGACGTACACATAAAAGCGCATTGAATTAAAAAAAATTGTCTCCAAATATTATTCCGATTGTACTATAGTTACACAATACTTTAGAATTGGGAATTCTTTGTGATAATTTATAAAATCGAGGAAACAATGTTTTTTCTAATCTAACACTGACGTTTTTTTCTTAAAAGTAGTTAAAATTAAAAAGTAGCCATACTAAAAAGGTATTAAATGTAGTAAACATGTAAAGGTCGAGTGCGGACGAGTAAAATCGAAAATTCTATTCTATTCTGATATAATTAACAATGAACATATTTTCTTCTATTTTATAAATCATAAAGAATCCTATGCTTGGAAGTTGTGTAACTATAATACATTCACTTCACAAATAATTGATGAAGAATATTTCGATTCAAAATTTGCAACATTACAGCATTTCTTGACACCACAATACCTTTTAAGCTTCTTCTTTAAAACGTGCTTTTCACTCCTTTCCGAGTGTACTTGCTCGAGGAATTTTCTTTTTTGTGGTGTAAAGTTTTCTGCTTCAATGTTTTTAAAGACCAATCGAGTATTTGGTCGGGTCCTGACAACTCTTTTCGGCGTGGAAGTAATAACCGATGCAGTGGCATTTTCATTCATTTCTTCTGGTAGTCCACTACTTGTGCCCTGTTTCAAAGCTTCAATTTCGTGCCCGATCACCTCTGGATTTGGAACTTCCTCCACTGGTTGCGGGTTAACTTCCAACTCCTGTAAAAGTAATGCAATAACTTAGCGGTTCTTAAATATTTCTTTAATCGGTTTTTCATTTTTATCAGTTTATATGTATACTTATTATTAAACTGTCAAAATTTGTATTAGAATATAAAAATAATCTTAAAAAAAGAGTTCTGTCTTTATTATAGTGTTATTTAAGAAAAAAAATTACTTAAACAGAAATAATTTCTTACCATAACATAAATTTTAGTACATTTTCATTCAAAATCTTTTTTAAATTAAATTTTTTATACAAGGAATTAGAAAAACGGTTTTTATCAAATATAGGTCGATATAAAAATGTTTGAAAATATTTTTAACTGTAGTACTTTTCACCAATTTCTATTCTTACTGCAATGTAAAACTGTTGAAAAACAATTTTTAAAATTCATTTTTTATACAAGGAATTAAAAAAAGGTTTTTATTAAACATAGGTTGCTTTAAATTGTCTTAAAGAATTTTTTAGGCATAATGTTTTTTGACCATTTTTATATTTACTAGTGTACATTTTTTCATCAACTGATAAATATTTTAAAGAATATTTGAATAATTATTTAACTACAATATTTTTAACAATTTCGTATTTTTTGAATACAGTGTGCTTTTGAAGGGAACAACGTTTTACTTTCACAAAACTAATTTTTAATGATAACAGAAATTTCATTAAATTTTAATTTTAATTTAAAAAATAAAAAAATATATACTTTTTCTAATGGAAAATATTTTTTATACAAAAAAATTGTTAAAAAAAATATTATTCAAAATAATCCTTTAACTACAATGTTTTTTGAATAGATAAAAATTTTATATAATGTTACAACTGCGATATTAACTAAAGTATGACAATTTCAATTGTCAGACACGAGGAATGGTTTACGCTACACAAAACAAGAAAGGAGTCATGCTAAAAGATTTGCTTAAATACTTGGAAGTACAAAAAATTACATCATTATTTAGTGATTAATAAATTGAAATAATTTTTGTGCAAACTTATTTAAATAAAAATATTTATTTAAATTTAGAAGCAACTAAAAGATCATTCGACAATATATTACAGAATTACTTTTGTCATATGCAGATATAAAAAATTACTCACCTCTGGAAAACGTAGAGAACTTTTTCGACATCTATGAATTTCTTCTTCTGCTTTTCCCAATTCAAATGCCGAATAAGAAATATTGCCCACTGACGGAGAATAAAAAGCCGACTGCACAATATTTATATCAATGCCCTCATTTTTTTCTGCAGGCAACTCGATTGACTTGGTATTACTCTCCTTATCTTGTGAAGACTTGTCACAATTTGTTGGCAAGTTTAACGTGGGAATAGTGCCGAATTTTAAAAATAATTCTCCACTTCGTTTGAAGTAACAACTTCCTTCATCGAAATGCCGGTGACAAACGAAAAATCTTTTGCTGGTTATTTGGGCGAAATCCAACATCAATAAATCTTGATTATCGCAGGTTTTTATCCACTCCATCCAATTGTCTCCTCTTTTAGGAAATCGATGGAGGGATATTTTCTCCTCCTGGTATCTCTTCGTGATACACCCTCGCACAGCACAGTTGTATTGATATTTTTTCATTATATTATCCATTTTTATATAGTTTTTCGAATAATTTTCGGAGGTTATGTTTGTGCACATCAACACATCAACGTTTCCAAGTCGCCACTCGAAGAATGTATGGCCAAGAATGTCACTTTTTACAAAACACCACGAACAAACACTTTTTAATTGCACAATTCACATTCGTCTTTCTTTTTATTTAAATATATTTTAATAAATATATGTCAGCCGGTACGCCGGTACTCGTTTACGCTGTCATTTTTCGCGTTTGACGCGCCAGTATTCAAAAATCTAAACACCCCTTGCCCCGTCACCCGCTGACCATAATAGCGCCGCGTACAAATGGTCTGTGAACTAAATATAATCATAATAATACGTGGCCACCTCGGCCCACGGCAGTTGATCGCCCCTGAGTCGTTGGGAACAACGCTGTTATGCGCGAGAAGGAGATAGCGCTATGCGGGCGTTAGAGAGAGAGAGCTCGAATGCGGTGCCCACGAGTGTGTGTGTATGTGCCAACGCGGTGTTTCCTTATCCGCGTATTCGTTCTTCCTTCCTTACGCTTTCTTATACTTATGATCATGGGGGTAGCTTATGTTACTACCCCGTCCTCTTAAATATAATTATTTTTAGAGGGAGAGAAAGGAGAATAGGGGGGGGGCGTTAGCCCGTAAACATTCATATTTTCCTGAGTTTTTCTTAGATGGGAAGAGAGTTGTCATTTAATTTTAAGTTTCATTTCTCGTTCTCGAGGTTTAGGCTGACCTCGAAAACGAGCTGATATGATGCTTCCCTCCATTTTTCCTTTCTCCCTTATCGTAGTCTAGGGTTTAGGTTTAAAGTAACATGAATTGGCAGAATTCGAAGAGTAGAGAGAGCGAGGGATATGAGTCAGGCGTAGCATACGTGCAGCCGTTGCTGTAGTGTGGCTACATGTATGCTACGCGACAAGCGATGATTCTTTCGAAGGCAATGGGCAAATGCCTCGCGCGTGTGTGTGTATGCGTAATCACATGCTACCGCGAGTACAATACGTCTCTTTGTTTTGCCTTTTGGTTTTCCGAAATAGTTTCATTCTCTTATGTTTAGAGTTTATACATCGTTTTTTTCTTATCCAGTTTTTTTTTATTACATAGAGTGGTCTAAACATACATGCATACACTCTTACATGCTTCTTATTGTAGAAGCCACCCTCACATCATTGCGTGGCTTTTAGAAAGAGGAGTCTTTTTCCATTTTTTTAAAGGGGAGATTAATTTAATTGAGAATGATTTTAAAAAAATTATTAAAATCATTCTCGGGGGTCATTGCTCCTTTTTGCTTTCATAAGCCAGCTCGCTGCTTTAGTCCTCAGGAGCTTGGAATGCTGCGTAAGCGTTCCGATAATAAGCTCTCAAGTTGCGAGCGAGCGAGGCACCTTCGTGTGTTGCGATATTCAATGTGGCTTGAAATAT
>JAWWEA010000038.1:5007442-5017806 GCA_035222095.1 Andricus quercuspetiolicola | reverse complement strand
AAATAGTTGAATTTTCACCTAAAAAAGATAAATATACATTAAAAAATGGTATAGTTAAAGTTTTAGTTAAAAAAAATTAAACTGCTACCAAAAAAAAAAAGAAAAAAAACCAAGAAAGAAGAAATTTCAATTAAAAAAGATGAATTTTCAAACGAAAAAAGACAAACTTCAATTAGAAAAGATCAGTTTTCTACCAAAACTGGAATATTTAAATTTTCAGTTGAAAAATTTAATTTTCAACCGAAAAGGAAACTAATTTTCAAGAAAATAATTAAATTATTAACCAAAGACGTTAAGTTTTAAAAAAGTTGTTCAAGTTTAAACAAAGTAGTTGAATTTTAAACTCAAAAAGATAAATTTTCAACAAAAAGATTAATTTTCAACCAAAAAAAAAAGAAATTTTCAAAAAAATAGTTAAATTTTAAACTAAAATTATGAATCTTCAACCAAAAAAAATCCATTCATAACAAAGTAGTTAAACATGCAACTAAATTGTGTAATTTTCAAGTTTAAAAGAGGAATTTTCAACCAAAAATGGAACAGTTAAATTTTCAACCGAAAGAATTAATTGACAACAAAACATGTATAGTTGATATTTCTACAAAAAACAATTTGAATTTTAAATCCAAACCAGTTTAATTTAACCAAAAAAGACGGATTTTCAATCAAATAATTGAATCCTCAACCAAAACAAATTAATTTCCAAACAAACCGTTGACATTTTTAACCAAAAAAGATTAAATTTCTACCAAAAGGTTGGATTTTCAACCAGGAAAGATTTTTCAATCAAGAAGAAAACAAAATTTCAACCAAATTGTTAGATTTTCTACAAAACAGTTGAATTTTCAACCCATAGTGGAATTTTCAAACCAAAGAGACAAATTTTCAACAAAACAGTTAAATTTTCAGCGCCTTGATAATTAATTATAATTTTAATAATATTTATGGATTATTTATTTGTTAATTAATATAATTATATTAATTATAATTATACGCCTTTGTGAAATATTTTGCATGTTTGTGAAATCTTTTTAAACCTTTTGAAATAATTGAAATCTTTTAGGAAGTCTTTCCAAACCGCTTCAAAATCTTTGAAATATTTTGAAATATTTATGAAATCTTCTAAAATCTGTTAAAATCTTTGCGAAATCTTTTGAAATATTTGAAATTTTTTATGAAGTTTTTCGAACCCGTTTAAAATCTTTAAAATATTTAAAAAAATTTTAAATCTTTGTGAAATATTAGAAATCTTCTAAAATCTTTGTGAAATCCTTTGAAATATTTCAAATCTTTGGAGTGCTTTAAAAATATTTTAAAACCTTTGAAAATCGTTTGAAATCCGGTGTACACGCCGTTGTGAAATCTTTGAAATCTTTTTAGTCTTTTAAAATCTTCTGAAATCTTCTTTAATATTTTGAAATGTTTTTAATCTTTGTAAAGTCTTTTAAAATCGTTTAAAATCTTTGTGAAATCTTAGACATTTCCTAAAGCCTTTGTGAAATCTTTTGAATCATTGTCAAACTTTAAAATCTTTTAAAACCTTTTGAAATCTTTGTAAAATCTTTTGAAATATGTGAATCTTTGTGAAGTCTTCTGAAACCGTTTGAATTCTTTGAAATATTTTTAAATCTTTGAAATCTTTTGAAATATTCGAAATCTTTTATGAAGTCTTTAAAGCCCGTTTAAAATCTTTGAAATCTTTGTGTAATCTTCATAAATCTTTTGAAATATTTGAAATCACTTGAAGGCTTCAAAAATATTTTCAAACTTTTTAAAATCGTTTGAAATCTGGTGTGTACGCCTTTGTGAAATCCTTTGAATCCTTGAAATCTTTAAAAATCTTCTGAAATCTTTTGAAATATATAAAATCTGAATGAAGTCTTTTAAAACCGTTTAAAATCTTTAAAATATTTTTAAATCTTTGAAGTCTTTGTGAAATCGGAGAAATGTTCTAAAGTCTTTGTGACGTCTTTGTGAAATCTTTTAAAATCTTTGAAATCTTTATAAATTCATTTGAAACCGTTTGAAATCTGTAAAATATTTTAAAATCTTTGAAATCTTTGAGAAATCTTTTGAAATATTTGAACTCTCTTGAAAGCTTGAAAAATATTTTGAAACTTTTGAAATCGTTTGAAATCTGGTGTGCACGCCTTTGTGAAATCCTTTAAATTCTTGAAATCTTTAAAAATCTTCTGAAATATTTTGAAATGTTTGAAATCTAAATGAAAGTCTTTTAAACCCGTTTAAGATCTTTAAAATATTTTAAAATCTTTGAAATCTTTGTGAAATCGGAGAAATGTTCTAAAATCTTTCTGAAATATTTTGAAATCTTTATAAAGTCATTTGAAACCGTTTGAAATCTTTAAAATATTTTAAAATCTTTGAGAATTCTTCAGAAAGCTTAAGAAATATTTTGAAACTTTTTTTAAATCATTTGAAATCTGGTGTGCACGCCTTTGCGAAATCCTTTGAATCCTTCGAAGCTCTAAAAACCTGATGAAATCTTGTTAAACCTTTGAGATATTTGAAATATTTGTGAAATCTTTAAAAACTATTTAAAATCTTCAAAATATTTAAAAATCTTTGAAATCTTCTAAAGTCTTTTGAAATCTTTGTGAAGTATTTTAAAATCGTTTAAAATCTTTAACATATTTTTAAATCTTTGAAACCTTTGTAAAGTCTTCAAAAATCTTCTGAAATCTTTGAAATCTTTGTTTGTGAAATATTTGAAATCTTTGTGAAGTATTTTAAAATCGTTTGAAATCTTTAAAATATTTTTAAATATTTAAAATTTTTGTGAAATCTTTAAAAAATCTTCTAAAGTTTTATGAAATCTTTGTGAAATCTTTTGAAAGCATCAGAAATACTTTGAAACCTTTTGAAATCTTCCGAAATATTTTTTTATCTTTTGACATCTCTATGAAGTCTTTTGAAACCGATTGAAGTCTTTGTGAAATCTTCTAAAACCTTGTGAAATTTTTTGAAATCATCTAAAACTTTAAAAAATCTTTGTGACATATTTTGAAATATTTGAAATCTTTCAAAAGCTTCAAAAATATTTTAAAACCTTTTGAAATCTTCTGAGATATTTTAAATCCTTTGAAAGCTTCAAAAACTTTTTGAAAATTTTTAAAATCGTTTCAAATCTTTAAAATATTTTTAAGTCTTTGAAACTTTTGTGGAATATTTTGAAGTATTTGAAATCTTTTGGAAGCTTCAAAAATATTTTGAAACCTTTTGAAATTTTCTGGAAACTTTTAAAATCTTTGTAAAATCTTTTGAATCCTTTTAAAATCTTCGCAATCCTTAAAATCTTTTGATATATTCTGAAATAGCCATAAATCTTTTAAAATATTTTAAATCTTCGAGAAGTCTTTCAAATCCATTCAAAATCTTTGAAATCTTTGTGAAATCTTCTAAGATCTTTTAAAACCTTTGAAATATTTGTGAAATCCTTAGAAACCTCTAAAATCTTTTGAAATGTTCTGCAATATTTTTAAATTTTTGAAATCTTCACGAAGTCCTTTAAAACCGTTTAAAATCTTTGAAAGCGTTTAAAATATTAAAAATATTTTTAAATCTTTGAAATCTTTTGAAATATTTGAGATCCTTTGAAGTTTTTTGAAACTATTTGAAATCTTTTCTAAAGACACATGTAATCTTTGGGAAATCTTTTGAAATATTTGAAACCTTTTGAAATCCTCTGGAATCTCGTGTGCATGCCTTTTTGAAATCTTTTAAAATCTTCTGAAATCTTTTTAAATTTTTTGAGACATTTGAAATATTTGTAGTCTTTTAAAACCGTTTAAAATCTTTGAATCTTTGTGAAATCTTTGAAAACTTCTTATATCTTTTAAAATCTTTGAAATCTTTGGAAATATTTGAAATACTTGTGAAGTTTTTTGAAACCGTCTGAAACATTCTAAAATCATTTGAAATCTTTGTGAATCCTTTTGAAATCCTTTGAAATCTGGTGTGCACGACTTTTTGAATTTTTTTGAATTCCTGAAATCTTCTGAAAGCTTTTTTAATCCTTTTGAAATATTTGAAATATTTGTGAAGCTTTTTAAAATCATTTGAAATCTTTTAAATCTTTTGAAATATTTCAAATCTCTTGTAAGCTTCAAAAATATTTTGAAACTTTTTGAAAGCTGGTGTATATGTCTTTCTGAAATCTTTTAAAATACTTAAAATCTTTTGAAATCTTCTGGAATCTTTAGAAATCTTCTAAAAACTTTTGAAATATTTTGAAAGCTTCAAAAAATATTTTGAAACCTTTTGAAATTGTTTGAATTTTTTGAAGTTAATATACACATGGTGTCTAGCGATCTTTAGGAACAACATTCAAGGTCTTTTTCAGGGTTCCCAGGTCAAGAAATCGAGTTTTTCCAGGTCTCCTTTTTTTACATCAAATGATGAAATAAATGTTTGTCATACATGGAAAAAATGAGCCATTTCATTTTTTATTGGCCACCAATTTATAAAGAAAGCCGAATCATAAAGAAAAAAGTTCTTAATTTTTTTCGAACATAAGTCATCTTTGTGAAATCTTTAGGAATATTTTTAAATCATTTTAATGTTTTTGAAATCATTGAAATCTTTGTGAAATCTGTGAAATCTTTTGAAATGTTCGTAAATTCGTTGGAATTTTTGGAAGTATTACAAACCTTAGTGAAAGCTTGAAATTTCGATGAAATCTTTGAGAAATCTTTTGGAATTTCTTGAAGCTTTTGTAAAATCTTTGAAACCCATGTGGAAATCGGCCCAACTTAGCCCAACTTATAATTGGGCGCCAATTGGGCCCCAACTGGGCAGCCCAATTAACAAAAAGTGAACTTAATTCAAAAATTATTTCAATTAAATGAATACATGGATGCAATTCCACCCAAATCCTGATATTTTTCCAATTCTTCCGAATTTTTAATTACCAAAACTTATGTCAGTAAAGTTGATCAGTATTGGATTCTATGCTTGGGCGTACATTGGGCTTACCCATAGAACGCCCATAGTGGGCACTATCGGAGCAAACCAGTCGGGCCCCAACTGGGCAGCCCAATTAACAAAAAGTAAAATTAATTCGCAAATTATTTTAATTAAATAATTAAGTGGATGTAATCCGACCCAAATCCTGAAACTTTTCAAATTATTCCGAATTTTTAATTATCAATACTTATTTCAATAAGGTTGATCAGTTCTTGATTCTGTGCTTGGGCATACATTGGGCTTACCCATATAATGCCCATAGTACAGGTAGAGGGCGCAGCAGAGAGATAAAATGTCGGCTGTAGACTGCTGCTATTTACATCGGTGACTTTATTGTAAAGTGCAACGCATCAGAAATAAATATGGACCGGGAAAATTCTGATAAAAAACGCCGTGCGAATAATAAATTACGCATGCGGGTTAAAAAGTTTCGAGCGATTCAAGCAGAAGTTAATGAAAGATTTGAAGAAAACTTGAGTGCTGATAATGATGGTGAGTTTAATAATAATAATAATAATAATAATAATAATAATAATAATAATAATAAGTAAAAGTTAAGAATGCAAATTTAATCTTTATTGTATATACTACAAGGATATATTTGTATACTTAATTATTGTTTATTGTAGTGGAACATGTACAGGACGTTAACACAGACGAAATTTTAGAAATTCATACACAGGAGATTTCTCAGGATGAGAATGATACCGAGCAAGGTTTAGGTCTTGCAGATGCTCCAAATATAGAAGCAGGTAAAGTATATTATCACACATGAAAATAATAACCTCAATCATGCAAGTAAATGTAAGGAATAATTCTATAGCACAAAATTAATCAATTTGTCAATTTTCCGGAATAAAACTGTCCATTTTACATACAAATTTTGAAATATTAGAAAAGGTACAGCGTTTTTAGGTTAGGTTTTTTCAAAGATTTTATTATGAAAACATTTATTGAAATTGTCTTTCTTAATTGTGGTTTAACATTTTTTCTGCACATGTGTGGGCTTTTTTAAGATAGAAGTACAGTAGAAAAAATTCTATCAAATACCAAATTCCAATTTTTTTAAATTTTCTGTAATTCCAATTTC
Organism: Andricus quercuspetiolicola; assembly: GCA_035222095.1. Classification (NCBI taxonomy): domain Eukaryota; kingdom Metazoa; phylum Arthropoda; class Insecta; order Hymenoptera; family Cynipidae; genus Andricus; species Andricus quercuspetiolicola. The sequence goes on along the minus strand of JAWWEA010000038.1, from coordinate 5,011,733 downwards.
GATTCCTAGGTCTTATCGATTTTCTTAGTGTATTTTTATGTTAAAAAGTCCCACACATGCTCAGAAAAAATTGTAACCCACAAGTTATAAAGATCATTTCATTAAACACAGAAATAAAAATTTTTAAACTTCGCTGTATGGAAAGTTTCGAAAGTTCCTATTTAGTATTTTCCCACTTTTTAATTACATGTTAATTAATCTTTAACCTAAAATTTAACTCGAAATAATCGAGTGTGTAAATAATAAAATGTATTGTCATTTAGATCAAAGAGAGGATGAAACTGAGGAAGAAGACTCTGTTCAAGAGTTAAGGAACCGATATTCGACCAGTGAATCCAGTTCTTCGAGTGAAGAATCAGAAGTGTCTGATGAAACTTCAGATTCTGATGATTCGTCAGATGATGGTGAATTTGAAGTAAATGAAGAGCCTGCAGATGTAGAAGATGTTCCTGTGTATTATGGTGCAGATAATCATCCAGAGATTCAACAGCTAAGGGAGTGGTCTATTAAACGGAAAATACACTTGTCACACATAGATGAGTTGTTGGGGATTTTAAGAGTACGGCTGCTACCAGATTTGCCAAAATGTGCGAAAACATTCCTTGGAACGACAGGAGCGCATTACAATATTATTCCAATGCAGGATAAAAAGGGCACAATGGGCGAGTTTGTATATTTAGGAGTAGAGAAAGGTTTAAACGCGTGCATTAATCCCGACCTACATTCTAATAATATAATTGAGTTACAAGTGAATGTAGATGAAGTTCCGCTAGTTAAATCAGGTTATCAGGAGTTTTGTCCTATACTCTGCAAGGTTCACTGTGACCCTGACGTATATCAACCATTTCCAGCCGCAATTTATTTCGGAGAGTCTAAGCCAGGAGATTTAGATTCGTATCTTGCTCAATTCATTGAAGAAATAAATCAATTACATAGAAACGGAATTGAAATATCTGGACACCATTTCCACGTTATTCTAAAGTGTTTCATTTGTGACACTCCTGCTCGCGCGTTCCTGAAATCGACAGTTGGCCACTGCGGTAAGAATGCATGTGAGCGGTGCACAACTGAAGGGATCCGGTTAGAAGGTAGAACCGTATTTCCATCTGTTGATGCTGAAGCAAGAACAGATGATTCATTCAGAGGTAGGAATCAAGCTGACCATCATCACGGTATCACAGCTTTACTACGTATAATGCCCTTTTTGAATATGGTTTCTGTTTTCCTTCTGGACTCTATGCATTTGTTGTATGAGGGTATAATGAAAAAATTATTGGACTATTGGCTTGATCGTGGCGTAAATAAGCTTAATGTAACCCAAAGACAAGAACTTTCAAGGCGAATGAAACTTCTAAAGCGGCAGGTCCCATGCGAATTTAATCAGCGGAAGCCGAGATCCACAGACTGTATTGGCAAGTGGAAAGCCACCGAATACCGCTTCTTCTCATTATATGGCGGGCCCGTTGTTTTGAAAGATATTCTAATTTCAAGGCTGTACAAGCATTTTCTATTACTGCATGTAGCTTGCCGCATTTTGTGTTCTGATAAACTTTGTCAAAGATACTGCCAACTTGCGAAACAATACCTGAGACTCTTCTTCGAATATATGGGGGAATATTACGGAGCTACCTCGCAAACCTTAAACGCACACCATTTAATTCATCTTGCGGATGATGTGTTCAATATGGGTTGTAGCTTGAGTAGGCTAACAGCTTTCCCTTTCGAAAGTTTATTGGGGAAAATGAAAAAGTATTTGCGAACTCCGTTTCGACCACTAGCGCAATTATGTCGACGTCTTCATGAAGAATACTTTGTTAAAAATAGGAAACCAGCTATACCACCGCTCTTTGAAGTGTTAAAAGAAGACGAAAATGGTATCAGGAAAATTCGATATAAGGAATTTGTTATAACAAATGCTTCCCCTGACAATAATTTACTCATGAAAGATAAAACTGTTGTCAAAGTCAAAAGTATTCGTATAAATGAAAACAACGTGGAGATTCGAGGTAAAGTTTGGGAAAAAAGAAGGTCGATTTTTACATTTCCTATAGATTCTCGACATCTGAATATGTGGCAGCTACATACGAAAGCTTCAGATAACATCGTAACGTATAGAATAACATCGATAGAAAGCAAATTAGTACGTCTATCTGTGACTATGCGAGTAGAAGGCCTAAAGAAAGTATTTGTCATGCCACTTCTCCACCATTAATAATGTGTACTCAATAATGCAATCAAATTAAAATTACACCTAATTATGTGGTTTTTGAAAATAAAAAGAGTTACATAGACATATCTGATATTTTTCTTATAAAAATGAAAAACATAAAATATAAGTATGTATATAAAATCAAGTAATAAAATATATAGTATATATTTTAGTACACGATGTTATATTGCTATGAATTCATATTTTGCATATGTATTTTTGAAAGTTCTCAGACACTTTGAAATACTAAAATACAAAACTTTATATTTTAGTCAACCTCGACAAAGATTTGATATTTTAATGTTTCAAAATTCCCGCCAACTATTTATCGTCTGCTGCAGTCCAAATGCACTGCACAAACTCCGATGCGCGAACTCTGACAGCGCAAACTCCGATGCGCAAACTCCCATTGCGCAAACTTATCTTCCCCCTTCGGCTATCAGCAGTCGCATGCGCCATTTTGTGCTTGTCTTGTGCTGCAGGAAGAAGCCACAAACAAGAAGAAGAAGAGTCATTTTTGTTTAATTTAGTGACGATCGGGTATTTTGAAAAGTAAAAAGTAAGTGTTCACTTTGTACAATTTAATAATAATATGTACATCATCATTTCAAACAAAAATTTACGTACGGTAACGTTAACATTTGTTTCTTTAAGATGGATCTGAATGCGAATTTCGGTGATGAAGATATGGATGACCAAATGTACGAGTATCAATTAATAGAATTTGTGACTCGTGGACCTAAAACTCAACGACAAGTGGACATTGTACCATCGTTTTGGCTGCACTACAATGCACAAAAGGGTAAAATGGAGACACAGTTTTTACCACCTCCATACTCCGAAGAAATGGTTGGAATGTTAAAAGTGTTCGTCAAAGAGAAGCTTCCTCCTTTGAAAACATGGCCAACTTATACTGTGAAATTAGTTGGACAGTCCAGTAAGTATTAGAGGTAGTTTTTTTTGCATGTATAGACTATTTATTTTTACAATTGCTGTATATATTTTATGAAATCTGCAAAAAGTGAGGCAAGTGTCAAACTGAAAAAAAATTCCTTTAGAGTGTGGATATAGAAGCGTTTAACCTCAAAATTAAAATTTTGGTTTTTATACTGTTTACAATTTTTAAAATAAATAACAAATTTAGAAATATAGTAATGTCTAAGAAAATGTTATCTTTAAAAAAAAAGGTTTTAACGATTTCAGCCGTAGAAAAAGTTACTTTCAAAATTGTAAAAGTGAAAGTTGTAGATAATGTTTTTCCGGAAAAATAAGATTTTAAAAATTGAAATGATATTAACATTCAAGTCTTATGAAAGATGTAAGTTTAAAAATTACGAAAAATTATTATTTTAACAACAGTTTTTGCAATTAAATTTTTTCCAGCTGTCGATACTTACCAATGTTTTAAAAGTTGTTAAACTTTAAAAAAATGTCTTACCTATTTCATCCATAAAAAAATTTACTTTCGAAATTGTAAAAAGTAAAGTTGTCCAACCATTTCTTACCAATTGAAAAAAATGGTTGAATAAATGATAGCTTATTTTTAAGGCAAAACTTTTCTACAACTTTACTTTTTACAATTTTGAAAGTAAATTTTTCTATAGCTGAAATCGTTAAAACATTTCTTTTGAATAACAATTCAAAAGATTTCTCAGAATGTGTAGTTCATTTATAGACCATACCAAAAATTATTATTAAAGTATGAAATTCTTATTCAAAGCTAAATTTTTTCGATGAATTGACTATGTTTTAGAAACTTATGAGGATGGAACATCAAAGCTTTCATTACTTCAAAATGATGATCACGTTGTTTACACGGCTGATTCAGATTTGAATCCTGATGAAAAAGCTGATTATATACAAAAGAAATATATGGAAAGGGTAAAGCAGTGTGATTTGTCCAAAATCTCTGCCCCTAAGAAAATTTTTTCCTCGTCATCTGATGAATCTGACTCCTCTTGGGCAGATAGGGAAATGAAGTCAATTCTCCAATCAAAAAAGACAAAATCTAGATCTTGCCCTGAAGTTAAAATAAAAAAGAATAAGAAGAAATCTAGAAACGTGACTACAGCAAAAGGTAAT
>JAWWEA010000038.1:4819836-4830239 GCA_035222095.1 Andricus quercuspetiolicola | reverse complement strand
AGAACATAAATCGATTTTATTCTTTTACACGAATTTAGTGCTAATTTAGTGCTAATTAATGCCCAAAGAACAAATTTAATTAGAAGAGTATTCAGGGTACACTTGTTAATAATCCTTCTCAGGTTAATAATCCGTTTCAGGTTTAATAGATAGAAGAGTATTTAGGGTACACTTGTTAATAATCTTCTTCAGGTGCTTAAGCTTATGCCCATTAGGGTCACCGACCATTAGGGGCGGGGAACCTGAAATGAGATTCACAACTATAATTAACCAGGTCTACAAATTTATTGAAAGTGTCCCAAGAAAACAATGGAATAGTTATGATTTTAGTTAATGTAAGCGCTGGAGCTTTCGAGTGTACTATATCCCAGGTAACAATTTGTCCCTCACAGTGACGGCGTAATGCGACGCACGCGTGCGGATCATCATCACGGCGTTGCCCTCATAGACCGCGACATATGCGTCTTCAATTGAGACGCATATCGCTCGCACGTGGTGAGAGTAACGCGTGCGACGCATATCGCTCGCACGTAGTGAGTGACATGTTAGACGCATATCGCTCGCACGTAGTGAGAGTTCTTTGAGGGTTACAAATGATATCATTTGTAACCCTCAAAGAACTTTCATAATAATAATATATTATTATTATGAAAAAAGGAAAACAGATTTATTTAAACCAAACTTTATTACAAAAAGTTTCAGATTTGTGTACATTATAAACTCGAGGAACAACGAACAATTTATTTTTTAAAATATCATAAATTATAAACTCAAGGAACAACGAACATATATATATTTTTCAAATTATAGTCCATAAATTATATAAACTCGAGGAACAGCGAACAAGTATATTATATTAGAAAATAAACTTTTAATTTATAAATAGCTTATAAATAATTTATGAAAATTAAACGTCTATCGTCTCATTCATTCATCTCATCGTCAGCCTCAAAATTGCTATTACTGCTGGACTCATCATTGAAGGCCTCCTCAGACTCTGATGAATGCTCGATTTCCTTTAATCTCTCAATTTTATCCAAAATTTCGAGTTCTTGACGACTGAGAGTATTATCAGCGCCGTTTTCGTCTTGAACATCGATCAGGAGTTCTTTTTTCTGGACTTTCTTTTTAGATTTCCGGAACCTTTGCTTGGTGCTACGTAATACCTCCAGCATTTCTAATTTGAACTGGGTTTTATCTGCTGGACCTGGGAAATAAGGACACTTCTGCGCAGCCACTGAAAAAAAGGAAAATTTAATGTAATGAAACATTTGCTTGATTATAAATGAGTTTATATAATGAGATATAAATGGAAAACATACAATATAAAACATTAGCAATTCGACTGTCCCCAAATTTCGTATGTTTCGCATCTCCTAACCATGTGAATTGGGAGATCAGTTGGTCAGTCATAATTAGTTGCAGCGAGCAGCTTAGGAACTCCCTCAGCTTTGTTCCTCCCCTGCTTTTTAAATAGTTTAACTGAAAAGGAGAAAATTTGTTAATCTAAGTACACCATTAGTTTCACAGTGAGATATATAATTTGGTAAATAAATATGACAAGGGTTCTTACGAGTTTCTTCCGAAGTTTCATGTTCTCTTTAGCATTCAAATTGTGGTAGTCTTCAATGTTCTCCAAAGGAAACCCTGCTAGCGGTTCAAATAACTTGTTGGAAACAGCCTCACTCGGACTGTTTTGCAAAATATGTTCTAGAATTTGGTTATTTTGCTGTTCAATAATTCTGCAAACATATTAAATTTACAAGAATTTAGCGTTTTCAAGGATATAGAGAAAAAACGTATTACAATAAGTGTTCAGAGATTTAAAGAAATATATATTTGATACAATTGTTGCTTTCTCATGCAAGTTATATTAAAAATATTTTACTAACCTCAATCTTTCCAGTATTTCTTTTTCAAATTTATTTGGCGTGTTCTTCGAATAACAGCTATCAGAATTTAAATCTCCATCCTTTCGATAGACCGAATGAATACATGTACTTGTGTCATTATAATTTTGACAGATCGAAGTGTTAGTTTCATTTGTATCGTCATCAATTTGCCGGACCGAATGAATATGTCTACTTGTGTCATCAACATTTTCACAAACTGAATTGATAGATACCCTTGCATCGCCAGGATTTTTTTAATCCAAATTATTTAGTCCGATTGCTTCGTCATCATTTTGATCCACAAAATCTGTCAGAACAGAAAATTCTTTTTCTGAAGCTGAAGCCATTGGAGGATTTGTAACTTTGAGAGATTTTCGAGTCTTAAAATCAACTTTTTTTTCTAACTGGAGTTTAAATTGAGTGCCTCGAGGTTTGTCTGGCTTTGCCTGTTCTATATATTGTGGAGTTCCTTTTCTAAATAGAAGTGAAGAAGAAAATGATGTATAATTACATAAAAGATGTAAGTATATGAGTATATATAATATAAGTATTAAAATTTTTGGACGTGAAAAAGGAATTTGAATTTTTTTAAATTTGAAATTCTTAAATTAAACATACTTACAACTGTTCATGAGACACATTTTTGTCGGGTGAGAAGGACGTCGTAGGTGCAGTTTCTTTCAATTCCTGAGATTTGTTTTTGCTTTCCTTGTTAACATTGTTGTCTACTTTATCGCCTGATTTTGATTTGTTTAATTGAATTTTTAGTAATAGAGCTCGAAGGTTTTCCTTTTCTTTGGAAACAGACGTCATTGTTTTAATACTTCTTATTTTAGGTCTGTCCTCTTCGGAAGTTGTTAATAAGTACCTCGGTGTTTTACTTTCTCTCCCGGAACTAGTGAGCTGACTTTTTCTTTTCCTATTTTTCTTCTGCAAGCTAAGCGATGTATTTTTCGATAGGTTTTCCATTATGCTGAAATGAAATAAAGAAATGAGTACGGGTATTTTTCCTAAGACAGTGTTTTAAACAATTATATTTATGAAGTATGACGAGTAGAAAGAAATCAAGAATCAACCACTGATAAAGGCAGTAAAACATCAATCGAGAAGTGAAGTAGTATTTGAAAAATAAAAGAATTTGCGAGATTTAAGTGCACTTCAAGAGTAGTTACTCTTGAAGTACTGTGAAATCTGGCGAACTTTTTTATTTTTCGAAGCCCTTAAAACGTTTTAACTAAACTAAAATGGTTGGAAGTATGAAATGTTTGAACCCGTCTACAATGTTAAAATTTGTTGAAAGTTTTTTACAGTAAGCATTAAGAGCATGTGATACTTTACCATAAGAGAAATTTAGTTAACCCAACTTTACATTCGCAATAATAAACAGTTTTTGCTAAAATTAGTCAATATACCTTCGTTTCACGCAGGCGGAAGTATGTTGACTATTTTTAGCTAAAAATATTTATCATTGCAAATGTAAAGTTGGGTTAACTAAATTGCTCTTATGGTAAGGTATCACATGCCCTTAACAAAGTAGGTTTCACTGTACCTTCAATGTTAATATGTCTCTAATTTTGTGGTAATATTATAGTTCTAATTTTGTGGTAATACTAGTGGTGTCAATAAACTGGCGCAGAACCATTCATCATTAAAGACACGTTCTTCTTCTCCCTCAACATTACTCCAGACTGGCATTCTATAGCACTTGTTCTTAACTTCAACCAAATTAACTTCTACGACCTGTTGTGATAATCTGCTGCAGTGATATACTCCTACAAAATCGGAGGATAATCCGACATCGTATATTGGTCTAATTCCTCGAAATTTTTGAACAATTAAGAAAGTATTGTCCTGTACTTTCACAATATTCTTGATGAGGCAGACTTGCGAATTTTCCAGAATGCAGCAACTGTCACGTAATGTCGTTGCAAATGTGACTGCACCAACTTGTAACTTGTGAAACTGTTGGCAATTTTCGTCGTTCATATATTCCAGAAGTGGTCCCTCAGCATGACGTAGAGTTAGACCGATATGAATATTGTTGTCCAAAGGCGTTAAAGGTGAATCGTATTTTTCAGCGATTCTTTTGTATACTTGGGAAAGTTTCAATCCTGGTTTTCGGATACATTTTCGCAATTCCGGCATATTGTTTTCAAAGCCAAATGCACTTGTTGTTTCTGAAGCACCCAATATTTCAACATCTGCTACTATGTGTAACAGACAGTGCACATTATAAGAAAGAAATTGCGGTCCATAAAGTGTTCCGCATGCTCTTACGTAACTCTCCAAAGCTCCTTGGCACCATTCATACATTTCCCTCTGTGTATCTTCCGATATAAGGAGACGCATGACAGAGTTGAGAATCATCAGATGATCATAATACTCTTCTTCAAAAATATTCTTAAAGACAGCTGCTGCTGTGTATAGTAAAAGTTGTCTGAATTCAGTCGCTTTAAAATGATTACACATAGTTATTTCCCTTGGGCGGCGATTGAATTCGGAAGGGCAGAACGTATCAAGCAAAATCATCCTTGAATTGAGAATATCCAGTTTCCTTCCATTCAGCCTTCGATGTCCAAATTTTCCTTCAATTTTGGCAGATAATACTTTTTTCACGTTTCCTAACCAAATTGAATGCATCGTTTCAAATGGAACACGTGAAACTAATCCCAGAATTTGAGACAACGGACTTCTGCCTTTATGGTGGTCTTCGTCGACAAGGTTTTCATATTCTTCGTCGGTTCTTGCTGTGTGCCTGATTCCCTCAAAGACCATTGTGCCCTCGAACCCTGGCACGGTGCAACGATGACCTTCAACCTTACATTTAGAACAGGCATGTGACGATGTGTAACCGTAATGGTTTAAGGCAAACGCTCGTGCAGGTGCATCGGCAATAAAACAGCGTATACTTACAGGAAGTAGATGATTTCTTACAGAAATTCCACCTTGTTCTCGTATTTCGACAATCTCTTGAATTAATTGTTCGAAAAAGTCGAATGGGTTTGATGGCTTATGTCTTCCTTTAAATATACCTGCTATCATAGGTCTCTTATCGCGTATATTTGCAATTCGAAATTGAAGAGGCCAAAATTGATCTAGACCTTTGTCCACTTTAGCACCGTCCGTGCTGAGGTCTATTTCTAAATTTTCTGTCAACGTGGGAAAATTTTCTAACTTTTTCACAAGTGTACGCCGAAAACCAATGTGAAGGTATTCTCCACCTGCAATATTCTGAATGAAAGTGCTTGCCACAACAGTAGGTGTATTCACTAATGTTCTTGTGTCTTTTGGTAAGAACGTTAAATTGAAAGGATACTCGCGTAAACTTCTGAGTAACAAGTTCCCTTGTTTGTGTTTGAAATCTGCAGCCAGAAATATATTTTTCAGAATGTTCTTTTTCAAATCTACCGGATCTTGAAATACATTCACATCTCGGTTGTCAACTTCTGAATTCTCGTCACTTTCTTCTGTCAAATTTTCTTCATCAATGTGGCCATCGATTTCTACATCACTATCCTCCTCATTGGAACTCACAGTTTCGTCAGAATTAGTTGATCTTCCTTCCTCACCAGAATTTGTCGAACCATCTTCACTCTCAAGCGGAACAGGAACCTGCACGTCATCATGGGCAGACCTTTCATCTTCAATGAACTCCAAACTCCTTGGATTTTCTAACCCTTCATTTAAGCTAGAGTTGGAACTTTCAGTATCCTCCGAGTCCTGAGCTACAATATTTCGCAGTGACGACAAGCGTCTTCTCTTTTGTCTCAAGCTGAGATTTTCATAGTTATTATATTTTTTAGACATCCTCGGGTTGAGCTCTCCTCCGTATGAGATCGATAGGCTACATGAAAATAACGTATAAAATGTGAATTTCGTTACTATCTATTTTTTAAACACAGTCTGAAGATTAGAATTGTTGAGAGCCAAAGATTCGGATGAAATATAAAAAAATTAATTGCATTTGAAATCTTTTGTTACTTTTCTCCATGTCAACTGGATGAAAAACATTATAAGTGCTTCGGGGCATGGGTTAACATGAACCAATTTTTAAATTAATTTTTAATTGTTTAAACAATTATGAATTGTTGACACAAATTTTGTTCCCCAGTAAATCGTAAAAAGGTATTATTTTCTGGATTAATAATACATTTCATGAATGTTAAGAGTTATATTTTTGGTTTTACATGCTCTTGAATTATTCAAACAATTTCTATTTGCATAATAAGCTCTTTTTTCCAAAAAATCATGAAAATTTCGTTTTTTCTTTCAGTAATGGCACAATTAAAGAATATTGAGAGTAATATTGTTCTGATTGAAGCATTTTTCAATTATTTAAACAATTAATAATCGCACTATTAAATAAATCTTAAGTCACAATAAAATTTAAATTATGAAAGTGTGTTGATTATTATTTTTCTCCATAGAAGAATGCAATAATAAATACACTTTTATCATTTAAATTTTATTATGTCTTTTATGAATCATTTAATAGTGCGCCAAAAAAGACGTAAACCATCCATACTGAATTTGAAGGAAATCTAAAAAAACAATAATTGAGCGGACGGATTGCACAGCGACCTTAGCGCGTGGACTCAGCCAGCCTAGTAGTCAAGGGAGGGGATAACACGTTGATACGGGCCGAGTTCATTGGACAAATAATTTAAAAACTGCCAATTGTCCAATGGATTTGGCTCGTAGCAACGCGTTATCCCCTCTCTTGCTTACTAGGCTGGCTGAGTCAACGCGCTAAGCTCGTTGTGCAATCCGTCCGCTCAATTAATTGTATAAATAATAACATGAAGCCTTTAGCAGAATTTACTACTCCTCAAAATCATTCAATATTATGTTCAATTCAGAAAATACGATTTTAAAAATATTGTTGGAAAAATAATTGTTTAAACAAATTATAATTGCTTAAACAATTAATTACAATGTCAACTATTACATTTCAATCAGAAAATAGATTATTTTTTACATTTTTGGGGAATAAATATTAGTTTAAATAAGTGACATTTATTTAAATAATTAAACATTGTACACAAAGATTTATAATTGAAAGGGAAGGGAAAATAGAAACACTTGTTTATTTTCTAAAATCTTTTCTTTCATTCTACAGTTATAATCGCAGGTAATATAATCAGGTATAGAACAAATAACGATACGTAAAAATAAAAATGAGACCAAATGATAATTCGGAAAAATAAATATTAAGTCAAGTGCTAATTACGAAAAATAGAAATTTTGTTATTTTTGCTCAAAAGATTGTCGATAAGATAAAAATTATAGGATAAGTAGAATGTGCGGAATATTCATGCGTGCCGGTTTGTGACAATTATACACTGCAAAAAAATGATAACGATCGAGTTTCACAAAATTTTGTGATTACCACCACACTATGAGGTTAGGGATGTTACCAAGAGCATGCATTGTGTATTATTAATTAGTACCAAAAGCGCTTGTAAAATTCCAACACTGTACATGCGCGGTGACATAACCTAAGTTCTGATAATAACAATATTACATTCAATGTGGGTACATAAATATTCGAGCCCACACAGACTGTGGTGAAATTAAATCCATTTTCAAATTTTACTTGAAAAAAGCCTCACTTCTTTAGCATATGATTGAAACTCCATGCACACGTGCAAGGATTTTTTTTCCACCAAAGTCGAGAATAGGATTCAACGAATTGATTTAAGTATCGCAGTATCATTACTACTAGGATTCTAATAATAAGACTAACTAAAGAGCTAGTGCCTTACAAAACCTATCAAGTTTCTCTCGACTTTCTGCATTTTTTAAGATTAAATTTCTCGTATATTTCGAGCTTATAATGAGATCTTTCAAATATTGCAAAAATTCACGTGAAGGGTTTTATGATACAGAAAAAACGAAGTAGGTACTCACGTTAGTTGAGAGTTGGCTTGTCAGCGAATGTACTTTTTCTTGAGCATCGAGTAATTCACGTCGCAATTTCCTTGCTTTTCCTCTGCAGAACTGTAGAGGCTGCTTGCTGTTGATACCAGGGAAACTGAAGATCCATGAACTGAAAAGAAAATGAGATATTACATGGGGGTGAAAATAGTATGGAAAGGATTCGGAAACACTTTGAAATTTGCAACATAAAATCTTTTATTAACGGAAAAATAGGCAACGTTGAAAAAAACGTTAAAATCACTGTTTTTTCCCTGTTCATATCATCATTAAAGAACCGAAATCCAACGTGGAAAATTTTCAATAAGGTTATGTTATGAAAAGTAAAGGCATGGACTTACCAGAAGGACCAGAAGTAGCCAGAGGTTTAAACAAAATAATCCTTAGCACTGCACTTTCAATATGACGCGTATGAGACTGAAATCACGATGTTCGGATGTCACATCGACTTCGACTTCGTAAAGCGTGGGAGTCGCGTGACCGATTCGGTGCGGTGCCTGTCGAGTTGAGCTCGGAGGGAGTGAGTGGGGCCACATACGTGACACATGACTGGTCAAAATGCGCGCTTACATTTGAAAATACATATACTTTCTGTACTTCGCCTATTAATCTTTCACATTCAATCAAAAAATAATATACTATATATTTTACTTCGATAGAAAATACTGTCTGCACTGAATTGTAGATATTATTTCATAAATAAGATAATAACAATTTTTTCACATTATTCTTATATGAATATTATATTATAATAAACATTATAATAGTAATTTTTTAATCTTTATCATAAATAATTATTGAACGAATGCGCGCGGTTTTTAAATAGCTCTCTTATTTCTACTTAATCAAAATAATAAAAAATAAATACAATACGACTAAAATTTGAAGATACATTTTTTAAATTTCTCAACAAATTTTCTAAACATTGATTTTAAATTAGATTTTCAACTCAATTTAATATTAAACTGAAAATTAAAAGTACAAATTGAAGTTATAAAAATAAATATTTCAAGCAGAAATTATACCAACAATTTTATTTTTTTATTTAAATAATTTCAAATTCAAACTGACAAAGTTTGAAATATTTCAATACAAACTGAATATTTGTGGCTAATTGAAATTATTCGTATAGTCGATTAAAGTTGGAAATCATATAGTTTTAAAATAAATAAAATGCATTGTAGATTGAAATTTTACAATCATGCATTCAATAATTCTTACTAATTTCCTAATTTATTCTTATTATAAAATCTAGAAGCTTTTAATTTTTGTAAATAAGCCATTTTTACAATATTAATTAATTCAATCTTTAATTATGATAATTATAAATTTTTTCTTTAAATTTATTTCAATAATAATGGTTGACATTATTATTATTAAAAAATGTGCTTCTTATTTACATATATTGTATAAATAATGCCTCTCACAAAGTGCGCCGCATATGCGCCGCACATCATGCCTATCACAAAGTGCGTCGCATAAGCCTCGCACGTACATGCCCCTCACAAAGTGCGACCCATATGCCTCGCACCTTGCACGCACCGCGTGCCTCGCATGCTGTGCGAGTAACGTGCCCCGCACGTTTGCTATCTGGGTAGTTTCACTTTTACAGGCTTTTTCTTGTTTAAATTCTAAGCGTCGCTTTTTTTCGCTATCCTTTCTTCTCCTTCCTGATTTTTTTTCTCCAACTCCGCTTTAAAAAGGCTACCTGTAGCAATAATTGATTTTTTACCTTTCCTTCGTCTATTTTGTACTGTTGCTTTTTGAAACCGTTGTATAGAACGTGTTTCTACACTGATGAAGGAGCTAATAGTGTAGTCACTGCAGCTAAAGCCAGGTCTGTTACAGTGCTTAAGTGCGATAAATTCGGTGACGTAGATGATCTTAAAAACGTTTCAGAAGATAACTCTGATACTGGAACTCCGGATGATACAGCATAAGACGTACTCTGTATAGGCTCTGATGCTATTGAAGCCTAAGAAGTACTTGGCGATGATTCTGGTGCTGAGAGTGCAGCAGATGTAATAGCTGTGAAGTTCTGCGAGATATTTTGCACAGATGAGGTAGATGGAAGATTAATATTAGTCACAGAAGCTGCCGTAAAATCGTCTTCTGAAAAAATATTCCTATCGATAGGTCATATCCCAGAAGTCCTAAAACCTGAATCAACATTATTAAGTGTTGCAACTTTCTGAAAAGCCTCATTAACCAGATGAGCCACCTCTGTTTGTCCAATGACACGTCCCGGATTAGCACTTAACCATTTGTCACACTCGTAAGCGAATTTAATTTTTCATTGTCCGAAAAATCCGCGATCTAAATGTTGCATCTTGTGACTACTGTGCGGTGGAAGTGTAAGTAAATGGATGCCAATGTCACGACAATAATTGACTGCACCCAAGGAAAGGTGGCTAATGTGATTGTCTAATATCAACAGCACTGCATTTGATAAGAAATTTTTTCTTCAAGTTGTGATCTGGAAATACAGCCTATTAGTTTTTTTAAAAAAGGGCTATCTTACTCCAGGGAAAGGATATAAGGTTTGGAGATATGGTGGGGTATATTTTATTTAAC
>JAWWEA010000038.1:4521044-4538548 GCA_035222095.1 Andricus quercuspetiolicola | reverse complement strand
GGTCCATAAAATCATAAGAGGGTAGTAGCTCAACAAATCAATAAACCAAAGGAAGAGGGATGAGAGGAGTGAAAAAGTAAAAGGAAAAGGAAGAAACATTCTTCTACTGGATATGGAAAGGATATTGATTTAGAGAAGATGACTCTCACTTTTAAGGATCGGCTAGACGCATATGCCACCCCCTTTTTCTCTCAGAGGATGCAACCTCTGAACTGGACAAAGCTTTATCGATTACACGTGGCTTACAAGAATGCACTTTCACCTCCCAGGGGGAGTAGAAACTTCTAGAAGAACACGTGGAAGAGAGTGGTACCTTTCTCACCACCCTGCATATAAAAGGATGGACCTTTTACACCTCCGTCAGTCGACTCAGTAATCTCAGTTAACGAAGTCTGTTTTGTCATCGCAGCCAGGTTCTGTTCAGTTCTGTTCCAAGTCCGAGTCAGCTCCGTAGCAGTTAGAGCAATTCCAGTTCCGAGAACAGTCTGTGCAGTCAGAGCAGTCAGAGCAATCTAGAGCAGTTATCGCAGTTATCTCAGTAACCTCAGTCAGATCCGTTCCAGTTCCTGATCAGAGACCGACAGATCTTCTTCAAGACCCGTTAAAATTCAAGTACTCGGATATCATCATAAAGCGAAGGGTAAATAGAATTCAGAATATTTCCTATATCCTCTACTGGCTCTCTTCCTCAATAAATCAAGCAACATCTCTCTCACTCTATCATATTTTCTTCTTGCTCTCTTTCTCCATCGAACCGTTTATTATTGTAAATCCTCACTTACGAATTTACTGCCTATTTAAATAAATTACCACAATATAATATCAAATCTGAATTTTCATTTAGCAATTCCCCTTACCACCCTTGTAAGGTTTTTCTCCTAGTCCCATCTAGGACGTAACAATAACGAGAACAGTTCGGAGGATGCTTTTGAAGAAGAAAGCTTTTACGAGTCGGAACAGGAAGCCGAGGATGAGGAAAACATCGAGAGTGAAGAAGAAGCAGGAACGTCACTTCCTAGAAAAAGGCAGCGAGGAATACAGCAGCGTTCTGCAGCTTCGGTTGGCATAGACAGTGAGTCCGATAATGAACAGGTAAATGAACCAGGTAACCATTCGGGGGGAAGGCGGGGTCGTAGAGCGTATCTCCGTGCTCGTAGATTTGTGTGGTCCACACAGACACCCGAAAGAAAGGGGCGACGTTCTCAAGTAAATTACACGCCTATGGCGAAAGGAGCTGCGCTTGAAGCATCGAGTCCAATAGAAGCGTGGTCCCTTTTACAGATCTTATTGAATTTAAAGCTTTTATCGGTTTACTCTATTTCGCGGGAATATATAAAGTAAGTAAAAGGCAGTCGAGAGCCTTATGGCAGCCGCATAGTCCTACACTGTTTCGTATAACTATGGGTAATAACAGATTTATTTTATTACTGACTTGTGTACGCTTTGACAACAGAAGTACACGCGAGGAACGTATTTCCAAAGACCGTTTCACACATATACGCGACATTTGGACCCAGTTCGTTTCAAATTGTACCGCGTACTATGAGCCTGGCACAAATTGTACGATTGATGAACAATTATTATCATTCCGGGGTAGACGTAGTTGCTAAATGTATATGCCTGCAAAACCGGATAAGTACGGATTGAAAATCGTTTCAATAAACGATGCTACGACTCACTATACGAGGGGGGACCCAAAAGTAATGGGAATTAGGTGGTGGGGGGACCGCGGAGGGGGGGATCGGGTTCTCCACTGGTTCTCTTCCAAGCTGCTACTCTCCCAAGTCAGTGTGCAAAGTTCATTTGCTGTGAGTGCATTCGTTCGTCCGTAAGAATTTTTTTAGTGAAACGACTTTTTCCGTTTCGGCGAAAACGTGAAATGGCTGAGTGCGGAGAGCAACGCGCGGCTGTAAAATTTTGTTTTTTGTTAGGAAAAACACCCGCGGAAACCCTTGTGATGCTGAAAACAGCTTATGGGGATAATGCTTTGAGTAAAACGCGTGTGTACGACTGGTTTTCGCGTTTCAAGAATGGAGAGATGTCAATAGAAGACCAACCTCGTTCTGGGCGCCCCTCGACTTCAAGAACGGACGAAAACATTGAAAAAATCAACACTCTTGTTCATGAAGACCGTCGCCGAACCATCGATCAACTTTGTGAGATGTCTGGATTGTCATGGAGTTCAATTCAGAGGATTTTAACTGAAGATTTGAACATGAGGAGGATTGCAGCCAAATTTGTTCCTCGCCTTCTCTCCGACGATCAAAAGGAGCGTCGACTTCAGGCCTGTCTTGAGCTGCAAAATCAGTTGGATGAAGACCCAGATTTTTTTCTCAAGGTTATAACTGGCGATGAATCATGGTGCTATGGCTACGACCCCGAAACAAAGCAGCAATCAAGCCAATGGAAGACACCTCTCTCGCCTCGTCCAAAAAAGGCACGCCAAGTGAAGTCCAACATCAAGACATTGCTCATTTGTTTCTTCGATTGCAGAGGTATTGTGCACGCAGAATTTGTTCCTCCAGGCCAAACGGTCAACCAACACTTCTACTTGGAGGTTTTGAGAAGGTTGAGGGAGAACATCCGGAAGAAAAGAGCGGATCTTTGGCGCACAGGAGATTGGTTCTTCCACCACGACAATGCACCTGCCCACACAGCGCTGTCCGTGAAGAAATTTTTGACCAAAAACGGCATGACACCGATTGTTCACCCCCCCTATTCATCGGACCTTGCCCCCTGTGACTTTTTTTTGTTCCCTAGACTCAAAAGGGACATGAAAGGAAAACGTTTTGGGACTGTAGAAGAGGTGAAACAAAAATCGCTGGAAGGTTTAAAAAACATTGAAAAAAATGAATTTCAGAACTGTTTTGAACACTGGAAAAAAAGATTGAACAAGTGTATTACAGTCAATGGGGGTTACTTTGAAGGTGATAAAAATTGTGTGTGAAAAAATTTGTCAATAAAAAAGTTGTAACACAATTCCCGTTACTTTTGGGTCCCCCCTCGTACTACTACTTCAAAAATTGAGTTGTTGTCGGAGCCACTAAAAAATTTGTGTTTTCTCAAAATTGCTCTATTCGAAGATAATTAACTCTTATATTACATAATGAGAAGGAATATGCTATTTCTATCAAAGTATTAGTTTTATCGAAGTCAGACCAAACTTCGTAAATTATCACACAAAATCGCTCACTGAAAATGTAAAACCTCCCTTTGTCCCATGTTTGTTTTTAAAAATACGAGAAAGCACTGACTCTCTTACGCCCTCTAAACGTTCTCCCTACTTATGAAGGTGTAACAGCAAGAGGAGCGCCTCGAATGGCAGCATCGGTTTTTGAATATTTTTGACACTGATTTGAAAATTATTCCCCTGACATATTTATATGCAAATTAATATTGAAGCATGCTACTTTTTACAGAGCCTTCATTGAGATTTTGATTTTAATTAAATTTTTCAATAAATAAATAATATAATAATAAATTGGTGTCTTTACTTTAAGATGTGAATTTCAGCCGAAACACTTTGCCTTTGGGAAGAATTATTCGTGATTCTTAATACATACTTAAGATTCTATCAAGAAATCGTGAAATATTTTTGTGCAGAAATTAACATGCACCTTTAAAATTTTACCTACTCATTCTAGTTCTGATTCTGGCACCAGATGGCGTAGATGGCGTATCGCAGTTTTTCCATACTCAATAACTCCTACAATATTTGTGCTAGAGAGGCAAAATTTAGCATGAATGTTAACGTGACGTGTGTTATTCGAGAAAGAACTGTCTGATTATTATTGAAAATTAAAAATAATAAAATGGAGAATTCATTCCCATGACGATATAATATAAAAAAATATCTTTGGTTTTTTAGTGTTTTGGGAGTTCTTCTTTAAATTAAATTTTTTATAATTTATGGACAACAATATAAAGCAAAAATGAAATTTTCAATAACTTTTTGTCTAAACACTTATTATAGAAAACTTGATTTGTATAGTGTTGAAATAATCCTTGGCTTTGTATCTAAACCTTCTATCCAATTTTATGACCAATATGTGAAACTGAAACTCTTGAATAGCACTAATTAAACATTTCGCCAAAATACTTTGTGTCGGAAATTTTTTTAGACATTATTCCTGCGTGGAATGAGAGAAATATTTCTCTGAATATGACAAATTTATTCTCTGATATAGGGTTTAACGAATCCTTTATTGATTCAAATAAATATTTTTCTGAGTGTAGATTTAGAAGCCACTCACTCATTAATGTTTAAAAAATATTCTGCACTCTATCCTAATCTTCGCCTGCCTAGAATCAGGTGTCAGTATTAAATGTATATACGATCACATTTGTGATTCCTTTATTTAAGCCGTTAACTTGAGGGTTCCTTCAAAAAATTCCTATATTTATTCTTACAGGATCACATCATTTACCACAATATCCAGGCACGCCCGGACGCTACTCGAGAGGAGGACACCGACGTAACTAAAATATAATCTGAATCAAAACATAGAGAAATGTTCTAAAACCTGTATTTTTAGGGGTTTCACTTGAATGCGATTTCCAAGGTGATTTAGAGGTCTAGGTGATTTTTGAAAATGGAAACCGTTATTTTGACCCCAGATTTGAAAAGACGGGAAATGATCATTTCCTAAAGATCATAAGAAGTTCAAGTGATTGAATAGTGAGAGGCACGGGGACTTTGACCAAGCACCCCAAAGAGAACATAATCGTCTTACGTTCATGTCGTTGTTCCTGGGTAGTGCTAAAAATAGTATTTCAAACTACAACAGAATTTAGCCATTTTTCTATATTTGACCTTCATTCGACTTTTTTATGATCTTTACGTTATGGTCACTTCCCGTATTTTCAAATCCGGGTAAAAATAACGGTTTTCATTTTAAAAAATCACTTTGACCTCTAAACGACCTTGAAAATCGCATTCAAGGTCAAAGGCATTAGAACCTTTGCGTAACACGCTATGCCCCCTACAACTGCTGCCTAGAACATTTTGATGTGTCTAACCCCTATTTCGAGATATATCACATATATGAAAATAGTCCACGAAAAGCAATATTTGAGCCCGTTTTCCAGAATTTGCCAAGATTTTTAAAGTTTTCCATGCTCTATTTTAGAGCCAGAGGCTTCACACTATGATTAAATATCGTTTCTCTATTAAATAAACCTGATAAAAACTCTAATGTAAGTTAAGTTTAATCTCTAGCGTATTCTACGCATAGTCCCAGAATACTTGAAAATCTGGTACTTCTAGATCCCAAAGCTTTGAAACCAACTACATCGATGGCCCCGAGCTATTTTGAAGTATCTCTAGCGCGTGCGTGAAAAAGTGTAGTATCTCGCTGAGCCGTTTGACTAGTGTAGTGTCTCATCAGAGCTCTCGAAATCTGTAGTAACTCGTCTCTTCCATTTTAGAGCACGCAACATTACAAAGTTTAAAATGAATTTAAAAATCCTGAATTGATACGAACCTAGGACTTATGAGTTTGAATACATTATTAAAGTGACGTATTTAAAATACGTCACTTTATATACGACTGATGATACATGAACGCCTATACATATTATTTTATTGAACAAGGAGAAAATTAAAATTTCGATCAAAAATGAGTTACTACAGATTTCGACAGCCCTGATGAGATACTACACTAGTCAAACGGTTCAGCGAGATATTACACTTTTCCTACGCGTCAGCAAGATACTACACTTTGCACGAACTCGCTAGAGATACTTCAAAATAGCTCGGGGCCATCGACATGATCTTGTTGTGCCCGTGCAGACTTTGGTTCTGCATGCCGAGAACATCATTTTCTGAAAGTGTCAGCCAATTTGAAGCAGACATTTTTTCCATTGGTGTCGTTGCGGGGTCCTCTTATAAACTATCATTAAAACCGAAGCTATTGACACGCACCAATTAAAATTTTTGCCAAATAACTTTGTGCACAAAATTCTTTGTAAGCATTATACGTGCCTACACTAAGAAAAAAGTTTCTTTGAATCTAACAAACTTCTTTTTTGATACAGGGTTAAACATATAATTGATTCAAAGAAATATTTTTCTGAGTGTCGATTTAAAAGCCACTCAATCAATGATGTGTAAACAATATTGTTTTTCTTTATTTCGGCTTTTAATTTGGGGTTTCTCAAGAAGATTCGTGAATAAAAAATCCATATATTTATTCTTACAGCATCAAGTAGTTCAAGTAGTTCGGCAGCAGGGATAGTGACGCTAGGGTTCCACCATGACATTTATGGAAGGCCTCAGCAAGGTAACTTAAATATAAACTGAAGCAAATTATAGAGAATTATTCCAGAATCAGCCGTCGTTTAATACACCTACTAGACATTTTCACTTCATCCTCAGCTAAAAAATAAAAACAAACAATTATTTTACCTTGTCATATAAGAATCTATCAAAGAGAGTTATAATTCAGCATGGATATTAACCTGATGCAGGCCATTCTGGGAAAAATACTTTTATTCCTTTCTCTATTGTTATTATAATTTTTTTGTTTTGAAAGGCGGCCTGCCACATGAGCCTAACGCATGAGAAAACGGAACAATTTTTTCAAAAATCAAACTTTTAATTCAGAAAAAAATGAGATAGAACTTTTGATATAAATTATTGCTTCATTGAATCCTAATCGTATGCTAACGAAAAAAACTTAATAATGAGATTACAAAAAAAATTGTTTCTTTAGAATGTGCTAAAATTTGCATTGATAAAATTATAAATTTAATTTCTTGGACATTTATTAGTAGACACAGAATTTGATAAAAATTAATAGTTCTCAGTTAGTGAATTTTTTTATCTTTTGATCAGTTACTAACTATATTTTGTTTACATGATCAGAGGAGTCAGAGGCACCAGTGGTACAACCAGTGGCACCCGCAAGGCTGCGAAAGAAGTATAAGATAGGAGATAGGATCGAGAGTCGTGGAGTTATTGTTGCATTTTTCGATGAGTCATCCCGTACTCGTTTTTGCCAAGTAGATCAAGATGGCTATTGGGGTAATTTAAAAATTAAAACAGTATCTAAAACAAATATATATAATACATGGAAGATATGCGCAAACTTTTTTTTACGTCCATGATGTGATTTAATAAAGTTTCGGATCGAAAAAGTGAAAGATTTTTTGCAATTCTTACGACTCTTCCAGACTTTATTGATTTAGGTTAGTAATTGCAATGTTTCGATAGCGGAGCGCTATCCTCATCAGGCAAATTTATCTATAAGATCAATTTATGTGTATATTATCGTTGATAACAATAACGCATATTAATAATATAAAAAATATGACGCATTTTCTTACCCAGCATTCAGTTACATTTTGGTGTCGAAGGGGATTACCTGATTACCTGATGAGGTTAGCGTTCCGCTATCGTAACGTTGCAATCACCAACTTAAATGAAGAAAGTCTGGAATATTCGTGAGAACTGAAAAAAATGTTGCACTTTTTCAATTCGAAATTTTATTTTATATATATTCATTGATTATTCACCCAAATCACTAAATGACTGATCAATATTTTCGCTAACTGATTCATTAAAATAGAACTCGACATGTACAAACGACAAGGTTCCATCGGAGAAAAATCAAATAAAAAGGTGCTACTGAGTTGAGGGTGCTGATGTCCATTATAAAATCTATATGGGATTTGAAAGCTTTGAGATTTCATAACGCGAGTTAGCATCTCTTCATAGTGTGTCTCTGAGATGGAATCTTGTTATTTGGACACGTCGAGTTATGATTTTAGAAAATATTCCAATAGTGAAATGCTAAAATAATACTATTTCATGAGTTAACGAATCAATTACTAACTTACTAAAAATGTTCGCTGTTTCAGTTTGGTCTAATCCACATACAGCAAAAGTTTATAAATTGAAAGAAGGAGATATACTTGTGCGCGGCCGAAACCATCACTCAAGATATCACGAGGACATAGACGATTGTCTCCGGTTACCTGAAAATGAGCGGAAGCTGGTGCCACTCGACTGAATAGTTCATTGTACTGTTCCAGGCTACACTGCAGCGATTCTATACTGTAGTTCAGTCAACCGGGAACAAATTTCATTCAAATAAAACAACCCGTAAAAGTAGAATTTCTTTCACGGATGCGTTGTTGATGGCTTTATACAGATAATGTAAAAAGTCCCCGACGACAACTGTTGTAGATGTATTATCAAAGCCTACGCTGTAAAATTGGATTACTTGTACAAGTGTGCGATATTTGAACAAATAAAAGAAAAGCAGAAAATATTATGAAAAGGACTTTAGAGATTGATCAGGCGATTTTTACTGAAGCAAATGTATGTTCCTGAAAAAAAACGACACACTCATGTGCATTGAAAATTATCAGTATCAAATCAGCTCAACTACAGTGTACGATTTGATATGCTTTAGGGAATGCATTTGAGATGAAATATTTTTCAGTTGATTCTCCACATTTGCACAATATATTTCTTAATATTTAGGTCAGAATAAGCATGTTTAAGGCTTCTGATACGGCATCAAGGAAGCAAATTTCAAAATTCAAGGGATGATGTAGTCAGCAGCGGTGATTACAAGTCCTAATGGCAACAATGATGGCGGGGGAGGAAACGACTACCTCAGCCTATTATACTGTAATCTTTGAAAATTTGTTTGCTCACTTTTCCCAAAATATAACAGACCGAGCCATCATTGTTGCCATTATGACGCATAATCACCGATGCTGCATCATAGCTTCAGTTTTCAAATTTACTTGTTTAGTGCTTCACAAGAGGCCTTAAACATTATTATTCTGACCTAAAAATCGGTTTCTTTTGTATGGAGGAAAAATTGAGAGAAGTTTCATCTGGAAAACATTTCCTCAAGTAAATCAAATTGTCCTCTGGAGTTGAGTTCATTGTATACCGATAATTTTTGATGCAAATTAGGTGGTAGTTTTTTTAAGAAGGGACATGCATTTGCTACAGTACAAATCGACTGATCTATTTCCAAATTCTTTTCAGGGTATTATCAGCATTCATTTTATTTGTTCAGAAATGGCGCAATTGTACAGTCAATTCAATTTCATAGCGAAGCTGTTGATAAAACGTCTGCAGCAGTTACAACCTTTTTGTGCTCCATACAATTTTGCACGTTTTTTGACATCATTATATTTGACATGGAATCAATCGTTCTCGAGTTATTTTGAAGAACATGTTATTGTTTATTACTTCACAACATGGCGGCCGTTTCCATACACATATGATTGGGAACTTTTTACAGTATCTTTATAAAGCAATCGCCAACGTATCTGTGGAAAAAATTCTACTTTTTTGAGTTTTTTTAACAAATCCTTCATTGACTGGATTACTGGTGGTAACTCGCATAATTGTTCTGGCGCTGTTCGCAAATGCAGTGCTTGGCTCGACTAGCCGCTAAACAGATTAGTGAGAAATAAATAATTGTTGATAAAAAAATAATAACTTTAATGAATTGCAACTACCAGAACTGATTATTAAAATTAATTAAAAATGTAAAAAATCATTCAGGTAAGACATTACAAAAAACGTTATGTACAATTGAGTGTCTACATGCAAGAACAAGACGTAGATTTTTCTAGCGCGGAGGAGTTGGCCCCTGACGACTGAAAATTCAAATCGAAAATTTTGAATTTTAACAGATATACCATCGTAGAGAATTACATTCCGCATCTTTTTCTTATGTGCAAGAAAATCGTGCCTTTTTTTAATTTTTCAACAAATCGCAAAAAACTAGTTTTTTCAAAGTAAACTTTTAACTCAATTTTTGTCTTCAACTAGTGCTCAAATCCGCAGTTTTTGGAACTTCTTTATAAAATTTAGAGGCAATATTCCATATTGCAGACTTATTATGACAGTTGCAGACTAAACTTTGAATATTTATTTATAACAATGCAAAAAATTATTTTCCTATATATTTTATAATTCGCTTCATAAAATGTTTGATCGTTTCGTTTATCGAGGAAAGTTTGAGAAAACAAAAACTGCCTGTGATTAAGTTGTTCAAAAAAGTATAAAGAAGTTTTCTGCACAGACTTTTTCAAAATAAATCCATAAACAAAAAACTGTGAAAGCTAAGCTTTAAGCACGCGACTTATTTGACATTTACATTTATTTTATATATTTGAAGTTTTGCGGTAACTGTCATAACAAGAATGCTATAAGGAATATTGCCTCTCAACTTTATAAAGAAATTCCCAAAACTGCGGATTTGAGCACAAGATGAAGACAAATATTGAATTAAAAACTGAATTTAAAAAAAAAACTAGTTTTTTGCTATTCGTTAAAAACCTAAAAAAGATACGTTTCTCTTGCAAAAAGAAAGATGCTGAATGTAATTCTCCACAATGATATATGTTTCAAAATACAAAATTTCCAATTTGGATTTTTGGTCGACAGGGACCAACTCCGCAACGCTAGAAAAATCTACGCCTTGTTCTTGCATGGGGACACTCAATTGAAAGTTAGCGGTCGGGGTGAATTTCGGGCGCTGTATCTTGGCAACACGTTGTACTAGGTGCGACCTCTTTACAGAATTTAAAGAGGTCCCCCAGCACTACATTTTGGCGGAGCATATTGCGATGCAACTGATCTTCTAGCGCGTTTGGTCATTACGTGAAAAATGACAGCTCTTCTTCCACCACATCAGCATGAACTTACAACAGAAGATACTAAAAAATTGCGCCTGGTGACAAAGTCTGAGTAAATCGTTGAGGCTAGGAACGGACGCATCAAATCGATGTTCAAATTCTTTCAACAAGTAGTACAGAGTCAACACGTTCGTCACCTAGGCGGTGTTTGTCGGATAGCTGAGGGTATAAGTAATACATACAATCCTTTAATTACCATGGAAGGAGCTGATGCTGAAATAGCCAAAGAATTACTTGCAACGTCTGAGGAACCGAATGTCGTAAAAGCATTGGTTGAGGCAGAAGACCCTAAGACAAGGAACGCCCAACGATGGGTTAAATTAGATGCGGGACAATTAGTGGATCTTTTAGTCCTGACACTTGAATTCCTAATAAAATGTCACAGTTGGAGCTTATCTAGTTAAACTCGCACCTTCCTATGTTAAAGACAAGCTTCAAAGAGATAACGGCAAAGAATTCCACATTAAGATGCTACGAGGGGATAATCGAGTACCACAACCAGGATTTATAAGAATCAGAGTCTTTCCTCAATTTCGAAACGCGTCTAAGCATCAACTCTGGATAGCTTATAGACCAAACGGTGATAATGACATGGACGACGGTATCACTGACGACGAAGAACTTACTCCTATAGAAGGATACTATTGTGCATGCCAGTTAGGTGCTCGAACAGTTGGAATTTGTGCACATATACGCAGTGTATTATGGTTCTTGGGATATGCTTGCGATGAAGAAAAAATTCATTATCCATCACAAAAACTAATTCAGACCATAAATGAAGCAGAAAATCGATTACAAGCAATAGATATTCAGTTACTGGAAGTTGTTGACGTCGAGTTGTTGCATATCCTAACTTCATGGGCTAAATTTGACAACATGTTGGTCACGTCTTGAGTTTATTTTCTGGATATTGAATAAGTCTTGCTCATGTCTCGTCTTTATTGGCCAGACATTGCCTAATTTCACCTCGGCTCCTGACGTCATTGGCTAGAATCGACAACATCCTGGTCATCTCTTTTGCCATTCCTTCGTGGATATCGATTAAATCCTTGACAAGCCTTGCCTTAATTGGCTGCATATTGACAATATCTTGTTCATATCTTGTCCATGGTTTCTGGGTATTAACTAACTCTTGCCCATGACATCCCTTTATCACCTGGATATCGACTAAATCTCGCTCATGTGTTGCACATCTCTTTTTTATCGGCTGAATATTAGCAATGAATGACAAGTTTACATTAAATGACCTTGAAAAATGACTTGTGTCTTATTGTCATGACTTCCTTTGCATTTCCTCGTCAGAGACCAATAACTTTCATCGGAAACATTTGTTCTCAGACCTGCGGGGTTCTTTCCGGAAATTTTGGAAATTTTTGGATTTCCTCCAAAAACCTTTGGATACTTTAATTTCTATAAATTTTCGGTAATTTACAAATTCGCTGAAATTTTCCGGGAATTTATGGCAATTTTTGGTAATTTCACTATAAATTTCCAAAAATTACCATACATTTCCGAAAAATTGGGTAAACTTTCAAAGATTGATCGAGAAATGATAAAATCTTAATCAGAATGAAAAAGACCAGGTTTTTGTGTATCTAAAATACACCACTTAGATCCTACAACGCTACGCACATGGAGGCAAAAAAAGCATCTAATTTTCAGAAGATAATTTTGTATCTAATTTGAACGTTCTTGGGCAACAAATTACATCTTATAGAATTCTAAATTCAACTGCCACGGGTGTTTTTTTTAAAAAGTTTCAATTAATCCTCTTAAATAAAATTAATTTTTTGACTTCTGAAGTATACCGATTGTTACCAAATACTTATATTCCTGATAAATACGAGGAAAACATAAAGATTGTAATTTGAAATTCAACTGTTCTGTACAAAACTTATAATCTTGTCTTGAAAATTTAAAAATGTTACAGAAAATTCAATTATTCGGTCCAAATTAATTTTCTGCCAAAAATTCAACTGTTTTGTAGAAATTTCAACAATTCTTTTGGAAACTTAGAATTTTTTCTTTGAAAATATTTATTTTCAGTTAAAAATCCCAATATTTTGTACAGAATTTATCTTTTGTCTTAGAAATTCAACAACTGGATTAAAAATCATCATTATGGTCAAAATTCCTATTTTCGTATTGAAAATTTAATTCTTTTTTAAAGAAGTTGCCTTTTTAGTTTCAAGACTTCAAATTTGTTTTTGGTTAAAAATGAATCCGATTTGGTTAGAGATTAAACTATATTGTTGAGAATTTATTTTTTTGCTCGAGTTCGAATATTTTTGATTAAAAATGAAGATATTTTTTGCTTGAAGTATATAATATTATATTTTTCGTTAGGAATCAATTTTCTGGTTGAAGATCCATCATTATTTAAATATAAAAAATTACACCATTTCTACCTGACATTTTTATTTCTTAACTCAATGCTTACTCTAATTTTTTAATTGCCTTGTATTCGAGTGAATAAAAATGACATCAAGTTTACATAAATCAATCATATCACATGCGGGACACATAGATTGTGATAAAAATATCTTGAAATGTTTGAAAAAATAAAAATGAGTGATTTCGTTTCCAAAGTACATAAATCATCTAAATGCAGACTTTACTTTTTTTCGTATTTTTGCTCTTTGTCCCTTTCCTAAAGAAATATTTTTTTTTCTTTTATTTTCAAGAAACTTTCCCTTTTTCCCCTTTTTCTTGTTTTTCGCTCCAGTGCGAACAGAACTGATAGAATCCAATAAGAAAATCAATCTATTTTAGGTTGGAAGTTAATTCTGTTTATTTGAAATGTCTACTATTACATTTTCGGCTTAGAATTTACATCCCTAGGCTGAAAATTCTACTATTTGTTTGAAGATGTTGAGTACTTTGTATAAAATTATTTTTTTTTCGGTTGTACATTGAGTTTTCAACCGCAAACTTGACTACTCTATTTTTGATAAAAAATTTGTCTTTTTTATTTAAGAATTCAAATTTTTTTTTTTAATATTGGGCTTTTAAGTAGAAAATTCATCTTCTTAGATGCAAATTCATCTTTTTGGTTGAAGATTCAACAGCTTGATTAAAAATTCAACTAATTTGTGAAAAACTTATTTTATTAGTTGAAAATTTTTTTTTTTAATGAAAAAGTAACCTATTTTGTTCAAAGTTCTTTTCTTGGTGTTTGAAATCAAGTTTTTCAGCTGCCAATTAAACGATTCCATTGTTAGTTGAAAATTGAACTATCTTATTAAAAATTCGTCTTTTTGAGGCTGAAAATTAAAATTCATCTGTTTTGTAGGAAACTCGACTTTTTAGTTTGAAAATGTAATAATTTGACAGAAAATTAAACAGATTGGCGGACAATTCGAGCATTTGGTTGAAAACTAATTTCTGGTCAAAAATTCAAATTGCTTGTAAAAAATTTAAGCCAGTTGTTGAAAATTCATACTTCCCGGTAAGAATTAACCATTTTTATGAAAAGTTCGACTACCTGGTTGATAGTTGAACTTCTCTGATAAATTTGATTTTTTGGTTGTTGAAGAATCATAATTTTATTGAAAACTCAATTATTAAAAAAAATAAAACTATTTTGTTAAAAATTTGACCATTTTATTGAGAATCGATCTGTTTTGTTGAACGTTCGTCATTATGGATATTTGATTGATAATGGACTGCTTTTGGTTATAGTTTAACCTTTTTATTTGAAAAGTCGATCATTTGGTTGAAAATTCATGTTTGTAGATTGAAAATTCAGAAGGTCATGTTTTTTGTTCGGAAAATCCACTGCTTTCTTAAAAATTCTCACTTTCGTATTGAAAATTTATTTTTTTTTTTGTAAAAAAGTCTTGGAATTATACAAATTTATGACATTCAGACACTTTATGATACGCGAGAAAGAAAAATTATTTTTTCCTTCGTTATTTCTAAGAAAAAAAGCTGTTAAGAAATTGTACAAAATTTTCCTAATTTTCTAAATTGAAAAAACAATTCAGCCTTTTGCAATCATTACTTTATTTTATTTATTTTTAATTCATTATCTTCAGACGTGTACTCCTTTTTCAGGCTTCAATAACGCAATAAATAAAATATTTTTAACGGAAGCTCTGTAAATATCAAACAGTTGCGCCATTTCTGCCTGAGGCTTTCATTCCTTAGTCACTCAAGATTTACTCTAACTTTTCAATTGTCTTATTAATGAGTGATTATGAATGACATCAAATTAATTTGAAGCAATAATATATTTGCCAACTGTGTTTTATGTGATAAGATGTTTTTATTAGAAATAACTTTTCTTGAAATCTTTTTCGCGTAATATTTCTAATAGGTCAACAAAA
The DNA here is from genome assembly GCA_035222095.1 of Andricus quercuspetiolicola. Classification (NCBI taxonomy): domain Eukaryota; kingdom Metazoa; phylum Arthropoda; class Insecta; order Hymenoptera; family Cynipidae; genus Andricus; species Andricus quercuspetiolicola. Next base: position 4,523,549 of record JAWWEA010000038.1, on the reverse strand, counting down.
GAAAAAAAAGAAAAATCCATTCATCCAAAATTATGCATAAAATAAAACAGAAGCTGTTTTTCTAAATGTTAAGGACTTTTTTACCGAGGTGAATCAAAATTTCTAAATAAGTAATTTTATTAAATTATAACATTTATTTATCCGTGCTTCTAAACATTAATAATAAAAGAGAAAAATTTTATTTTAAATGATTTTTAAATATCGGGAAATAATTATGTTCCTAAGATTTTGCTAACACACTATAATTTTGTAACTTTTGCAGAAACAGTTTCTTTGGTTTTGCAGCATATAAAGAAAATTATAGAAAAACTTTGAAATACTTCGAAAGATGCAGGGAGCATGTCTACATACTATGGTGAGTCTCCGTTAAGGGCATGTGATACTTAGGTTCCCCCGGCTTTTTTCCTACAATAATAAATTTGAATATTGTGTATATTTAGAGGTTATGTGTTATTTTTATTCAGAAAAATAACATTTTTTGTTATTATTCATCAACAAAAGAGTTCGAGAATGTCCGATACACTATTTTATGGCATCTCCAATTTCAGTTTTTGAAATTTTTAATTTTTGGGGACAAAAACACGGGAGAACTGGAGCCGATTGGCCACACATCGGGTTTAGTTTAGTTTTCCCGGGTTTCTGTCCACAAAAATTAAAATGTTCAGAAATTGAAATAGGAGATGCTATCAAATATTATAAAGAACATTCCCGAACTCTTTTTTTGAAGGATAATAACAAAAAAATTGTATTCTGCTGAATGAAAAAGGTATGGCTGTGTACTATTCTGAGGTTAGGTTCGCCAATTAAAAATTATTTATGAAATAAACTTTTTAAGTTGCCTACGAACAAGGTTAGTTCCAGGACATTAGTTACTATGTTTTTCTGCTTGTCCTAAGTTTTCGATCAAAAAGATTGTGCGGTTTGAAGGTAAAGCTGGAGAGGATTGTAACACACATAACCTCAAAATGCACACAGATTAATCAAATTTATCATAATAAAATTTTTATAATTATCTCACAAAAGAAGAGTTCGGGGACGTCCGTTAGCATGTTCGCTATCACTTCCCAAATTTTTAAGACAAAATATTTATTACTGTAGGAGAAAAACCGGGGGAACCTTACACTGGTAAAATCGATAATAATGCCCTTAATAATACAAATTTTACGTTAAAGCACTCATATTCTCTAAATCTCTAGCTTACCGACCCCACTTTGCAAGCGCTTGGTTTATGAATGCGCCTTCATATTGTTCTATTCAAGTGTCTCAAAAGGAACCATTTTGTGTCTCCAAAGGAACCCTTTTGGGTCTCCACAGTTCTAAAAGATGTCAACTTTTATTTAAGACGAAACGTTAGTGAACCCCCAGTTTTTTCTGTGGGAAATATAGGGGATTTTGATAGAAATAGGGTAAAAATAGGGGAAAAGGGGGAATAGGGAACTGATTGTGATCCATGCATTCTTAATTCCTACCAGTTTTTCAAAACCCAACTCAAAAATCTTTTTTGCAGATATCCAAAGTACCAAGACAACAATAAGTACTCATTAAAGTCCTCAAACGCTGATAGCTCCAACGACTTCGATGTAATTATCTTCACCCAGAGTTGGCCGCAAACAGTTTGTTCTCAATGGATGGAAAAATCAGCGACGAACCAATGTAACTTGCCCAAAAATAACGCCTGGTCCATTCACGGACTTTGGCCAGCTCAATATCACAAAATGGGTCCAAGTTCTTGCGATAATAGTTTACGTTTCGACCCAAGAGCCTTGCAAAATATAAGAAAAGAATTATTAATTAAATGGATTGATGTGCATGGCCAGCGCCCCGAATCATTCTGGGGACACGAATATGACAAACATGGAACTTGCGCAGCTGTTCTCAATAGTATGAACTCTGAAGAAAAATATTTCCAAAAAGGTTTGGACTTATATGACCAATATGAAATGAAGAATATACTTGATCAAGTAAATATTAAACCTGGAAGAAAATATCCTGTCCAGAAAATCCTAGATGGAGTGAGGAGCGTCTTGGGGGTTAACAGTGCAGTTATGTGCGAGAAAAATCCGGTGAGAATCAAAATAATTAATTCATTTATAAGTTGGGAAAATTGAATTCAAATTGAAAATGTTCCAAAATACACCCAACTCTCGAATTCTGTCCCTCCGGTCTCGGCCTTCCTAGAACTGCTGGTCACACACCAGCAGTGTAGCAGAAAGGCGCAGTGCGCGGGTACTCACATGCGGAGATTGCGCAATATTATGTATTCCAATTGGTCACGGTTCAGACGGCCCTTACTATTTACGATCGGATCTCCCCAATTTGTGGCCGAGGACGTTTGGACTGGACTGAAAGCGAGAGTTCGGTGTAGAACAGTTTGAAATTGAATGCTTCCTTTTACTATAAAACAATTTTTCGATATTTCAAGTAATTTTATATAAAAACTCCTGCAAATAAACAGGAATCCAATGACCAAATTTGGACCACAACAACAAAAAATAAAAAATTCTC